>JALPQI010012745.1:0-39739 GCA_025490895.1 Thaumatotibia leucotreta | reverse complement strand
TATTTCCTTGTTTTATATAAATAAATATTAATGAAGTCACACTTCCTGCAATGACTTTTTACTTATTCTTATATTTCACAGGAAAAGCTTTTCGAGGAAATTGACACGGCACTAAAGGAAAAGGGAAAGGACATTTTGGACTACGATAATTTATTAGAGCTGAAGTATCTCTCATCATGCATTAGCGGTAAGGGGCCTTTCTCACCTTTTGTTTTCTGCGGCTTATTCGAATATCCCCTAAGGGCGGTGCCATCGAACTGTGTGTCCCACATTTCTAGGGATCTGGAGTAATAGTGATAATTAACAGAAATAAACCGCTTTAAATAGAGCAGGACAGAATATTATTAACGAATGACGACGGACTGGAGTTAGGATGGCCGGAATTCTATTTATAGCCGGAAAGTGTTATCTAAAAAAAGCGAAATTAAATCGTTGAAACCCCAAGTTTGTGGATAAACCATTTTGAGGATTAAAGACGCAAAGTATTTATATTTTATGCGTACTAACGCCTGAAACTATTCTTTCAAACTTTGTGACCACTGAGTTTTTAAACTTCTAGAGTCTCTAGTGTCCCTAGTGTTCGAGTCTTTAAGCCAGGAAATGAGCGTTTTTAAATCATTACATAACGCGCTGTATTCTCGAACAAGTCTTAAATGAGTTACCATTTACAGAAACAATGAGGAAAAATACGCCAGTGCCGTATTTAGAGAGAAAATGCAAGAGCCGGTATCAACTGACGGAGGACATCACGGTGGAGGCGGGCACCCCCGTATTCGTGAACGTGATGGCTCTGCATCACGGCGAGAAGTACTACGACGAGCCCGAGCAATGGCGCCCTGACAGGTTCCCCAACCCGTCCGACAACGACAATAGGAACTTCACCTTTCTGCCCTTCGGCGAAGGACCTCATTTCTGCATAGGTACAGTCACGTTCAATCGGTCATTCTCAAATCTAGATCGAATTACCGTAACCGATTATTTCCAATGGAATTTCAGTTGTAATGTTCCTATTAATATGTTACTTTTTTCAGTGTCAAAAAAATGACACGGTAATTTGAATTAGGCTTTAAATTTTAATAATGACCGTAAGGATATCTACAAGGTCATAAGCAGTTTTCAATATGAACACATCTAGTCTATGAAATAAAACTATGAAAACGGATAAACTCGCGTATATTAACTAATTTGCGGAGTCATAAGCAGACCACGAACCCTGTAAAGTGTTCGAAACGTCGGAATGAAGTTAAAATTAGTTAATATACGCGAGTTTATCCGTTTTCATAGTTTTATTTCATGTGTAATCCTCGCGGTAATCGAACAAAATATTACATCTAGTCTATATTTTTTTTTCAAAATATCCATGGTGAAAATGTGCATTCATTGTGTTTATTTACATTTTCACCGAAATTAGTTTTTATCTATATACGGTCTATTTGTGGAAATAAACCATTAATATATTTTTGAAGCTGCCAGTACGCATTATCTTTTGAGTATTTTGTTATGCAAAGACGGTCATTGTCTTAAATAAACCCTTAACAGGAAAACAAAACCGCTTTAGTCCTCATTAAAATCTGCTACGCGTTTTGGGATAATGTGACCGTCCGATCAGTTGAGTTTACAAACTAAGACCCAATATGCATTACATAGGTACAATGTTAAACAATTTTTAATTTTCCGGTTCAGCCAATTCTGGCATTTATTTGTGAAGTATCACAAATATCAAATAGGGTAGACTGGGTACGGTTGAAACAATTTTACTTCTTTCGCTCATATCATTGCTATCACAGCTCTGAGAACTAAGGTTAACGTTACAAATTGAAGAATACTCATTTGAGGTAAGGTACCATTTGAAATAAATAAACACTGGTAATCGTGTTTCTGCATGTCCGTCGCGTCTCTTTCCCCTTGTACCCCTTGCCCTCCTGTAGATAGTTTCGGAAATATTCGAGGTGTTACAACCGTACCAAGTCTACCCTATAGTTCCTTTAACGCCCTCTGCTAATCTTATGCCTCTCTGCCTGTACGACATGCTGAACGGTTAAAATGATGATGGCAGTTCCTTGGTTAATGGTTATCGATGTTTTCTGAGTACCTATGAGATCATTAGATCTCTCTGTATATAGGTATACATATATCCCTCGTGACTATATAATTATATCCTACATACACGTTGTAACGTCAGCATTCCGAAAGATTTTAATGCTGGATTCCTGACCATATTTAGAGTCTTTAATGTTATATAAAATTTCCTGGATTCGGCTTGGTTTCAGAGATAATCAACCTTTTTTCGAAATAAGTTTTTCGACGTAACTCGTCATTTAACTTCTTTTGGATTACAATGCTACCACAATGTGTTCTAATATTACCTGACAATCAAAAACTACGAATAGACTTGACGAAATAACCTCTACCTAAAAAACCAATTGAAATAAATAATTTAAACAAATTATTGTTATGATAAAAAGTACTGGAAATGTTAAAAAGTATTCAAATCGGCCTAAAAAAAAAGAAAAAAGAATTTTTTTTTTGGTGGAATTGACATTAGGTCTCATAATATTTTTTGTTTATTTTGATGTCTAGAATGCATAGTTAAAATCTTTCGCAATGCCCGCGTAACACCGTGTATAGGTATATATCCACAACACAAGCCTCAATGGAGCTTAACATGCGCCTAGGTCCTTGGCTAGGCTATATTTTTATATATTTTATTCATGAATTGAGTAGGATACAAAACTATTATTTGTTCTTACCCGGAACAGATTCACGTCTATGTCATGAAAATAGTTTAGACGTGAAATGTACGGGAAGACTGAGAGTTTTTTTGCATTTCTAATGTTAATCGATATAATGTTATCGTATGGTAGCCACTGGCATATACTGGCTGGTTTTTATATAAATATTAAGCTGTTAGTCTGAAGTTGATGACTTTTTGTCAGCTAGCACCTGCAATACAAGCGTGATGTACATATTTGCGGATAATCTTGGTGGAACATGTACATATTGTAGTAATGTGATATGACATTCAACACGTCATGATTGCTAACAATGAAGGTCATAGGGAGTTAATTTTAGCTCATGCTTGGTTGATCCTAATTAAGATTAGCTTGAGATGGTTAAACCATGATAGGTAGGAAATTGGACAAAAGCTATTATATCAACAGGAGAGCATAATATAGGTAATTGTACGTATATGAGGCTCGAAATTGCGAGAATGAACTATTCGGCCATATACCGTATAATTTTATTTTCTTTAAATTCGACTCGTTGTTCATTATTAGGTTTACTTAGAGAAAAAAAATATGTTAGTAATCCGCTACATTATGTCACGACTGTACTGTACTAGTATAAAATACTAAAGCACAAGAGGTATTTATTTATACAGTACTATAAATCGTGAATACAGCGAAAGAACATTGATTCTAATATTGCACCGTCACAATTGTGGTGGATGTAATAAAATCAATAATATCTTGTACCTATAGTGACAAAAAACTGATAAGATTGTTGTGGCGTCTGCCGGCAATCATATCGTGTCACCAAGTGATGTTGTTTAAATACTACTCGACCGCGTTGTAAATGGTAACTGAAAGTAATTTTAACTCAACAGTAGGTACCTACATATATTTTTTATAACGTTTTCATTAATGTCACGTTCTATAATGAATTCATTTTAATCAATTCCATTCATATTTTAGGGTAAGATACTATTACTTACAGATGCATATGAAATATATTTACCCAAGTTGTTTACTATCTCCATAATTTAACTGTATTCATGATAATCATGGTAAATATTTATATTACAATGATACTAATGGAAACAATTTCTACGCTATAATACCTACTATGAAACATTCTATAGTCTACCGCCATACGAGTATATTACAGAAAACGCAATGTATGTAAATCCTCACTTGTAGCGGGAATGCACTTATTTTTTAGCCAGCCTGTATATGCGACAAGTGCGCGCCTATTTCTTCTAACTATTATCTTGACGGCAATAAAGCAAAAGGCGGGGCTGTTATATACCTAAAAAAGATATAAGTACATCAGAATATTTAAAAACAGTTCTTAAAAAAACATGTAATAACTCCCAATCTTACTATGTTGGGTTACCGGGAACGACCCATCACTACGTCTGCCTACATGTTGTTACGATTCGTCCTCAGGCAAGCGCTACGGGCTGATGCAAGTGCGCGCTGCGCTGGCGCAGCTGCTGCACAAGTACCGCGTGGAGCCGGTCTCGGCCTACGAGCTCAAGGCCGACCCATACGCCGTGTTCCTGGCACCCGCCAACGGGGGCTCTGTCCGCTTTGTACCGAGAACGTAGAACTTATCTTTGTCTCTACTGCTACTGCGAAATACGATCAACGCATTTTCTCTGTTGTACGTGCAGATTCATGCGTAAGTGTGACTAGGCCACATGTTGATCTTGTTTCGCAGTAATAGAGTGCAAGGTTAACGCGTGAATGCATTTCCGTGTGGTTTTTACTGTTATTGATGTCAATTCTATGAAAGTGTTTATAGTTGTAACTAGGTATAGTAAGCATAAAATATATTACTTGTCGATACAACTATTTATTTTGAAAAGACTACGAAATATAGTAGATCGTTAACGAAGGCGAAAAATTACCCATTGCACCTGAGGTATTTCATCTCCCTTCTGTCGTGCTTTAATTTATCGCCTCTCGTTTCGGATTTCATGTTTTTCGCACTTGTATCGTAATGTATAGTCCATTTCAAATACGAAGGCCCGATGCTACTCGAGACTTTTGTAATTTAATAGGTCCACTACAAATTGGCACGTGTCGAACACCGCTCACCGCTGTATACAAAAAATATCACGCTCAAAAGGGTCTGGCCAGGTATCTTTTGTAAATCCTATTGTTGACGCCTAATGACTTTGTCAAGTGGAGTCGGGCCTTCGTATTTGAAATGGACTTTACTATTACATGTGTATGTAAGTTGTGAAAATTAGTGCCTATTTATGCATTTTTGTAGGTGTACCATAGCATGAAACTAAAAAAGTATAGAAAAAAACAACAACCTTTTGTTACAAATAATGAAATATGAGGACAGGATGTACATTGTACATAGGTTAAGAATATGCATTTTGTAATACATTTTATTATTACCAAATACAATTTTGTTTGGTTGAACCTGAACAGTTTACAAAATCTGACACTTTCTATGATACAGTATCTTGACTAACTCTAAAACAAAAGATCTAAGACTGGTATTAATTAAGCATAGAGTGATCTTATTCGGTTAGCCTGCTAAACCCTTTTGTCTGGAAAACCAACTGGTAACAAATGGGGCGAACCTTCAGAGGGCCATCTATACTGGAAAACGTCGTATGATACACGTGCGAAAAGGATATTCCAAACTCGTGTTGAATTAACCGCCATTCGCCAGCACTCGTTTCGAACTTCACTTTATTCGCTCTCATATCAGTGGTAGTATTGCCAGAAAGTTTCTAATGTGCCGTGTTTTTTAACCGCAACTTGAAAGATATTTGAATAAGTAGGTACCTTTTTACACATTAATACAGTCTTTACAAAAAGAAAAAAAATTAAGCATCAGATAGTTACTCGTAAGGCACTTGTGGGGGAATATCTGAGCATTTCAACCACCTAATTTTGGTGGCATCATTTTTTCCTAAGTTTCTATTCGTTACAATGTGCAACTTTGTCATTTGAAGGAGGCACGGTACCTTATACAAATGACGAAGTATAACATTGAGACGTTCAGAAAGTTCGATAAAAATTATGCCCCCAAAATTGGCGGTTGTAACGCTCAGATATTCACCCTTGTAAGGAAATGGCCGTAAGAATACAAAAATTATGAGTAATATTTAACACAACACGAAGACAGAACATGAGGGTTTTTGAAACTTTTCCTCCCACTATGGGGCAGCGAGATGGCAGAACTTAGCGAGGTAGGCGTAATGACCAAGGAACTATTAAAATAAATACGCGAATATTCTGTCTATTTATTACTTTAGGAATATTGTTCTCTAAATTTAATAAAAATCTGTTACAAGTCAATTCGAATGAAATGAACAAAGGTTTTTTTTAATTTTCTTCAGTACCAGTGACTTTTCGCCCCTGTTTTGAAGCTCAATCTTCAGTTGGGCAACCACTTTCTACGTAGTTGTAATCCATTACAAAATCAATAAACATGCAAATACAATAGAATTGGGATATTTTATATTCAGTACCTATGGATCTATCAACTGTTTGGACCTCACGACTACGTAGCGCCGTCTGGTGCCAGAAAAAATATCGAAAACCGTCATTGCCTGATCCATATTGCTAGGCGCGTGTGTACAGTCGTAATAAATCCTATGGTACAGCCGACTTCATAAATATGAATAAATATGAATAAATTTCATACTGTATTCTAATGCAATAATTTAACATAGTAGATTACATGCCAAGGCCGTTTAAGTGGGAAATGTCTCGGATGAGGTGGAATTATAGTTGACAAAAATGTGATCCGAGGCTTTCCCATTTAACGGCAAAGGTGTGTATATTATTTTTCTGCTCAACGGAGCCGGCAAGCGGCGCGGCAACTTAGTTTAGCGCAGCGGCCGGCAAAGTGTTGTTTGCCGGCCGGAGGGCAGCATAATTACTTAAATCTCCATAATCCTACATGGGTCGGTTACAAAAAAACTGTACATAGGTAATAAGTAAAGAAATTAATGAAATTATTTTATGAATCAAAGGTTCATAAAATAAACCTTACATTTACAACTAATATAATTAATACAGGGATGTCCCAAAACTATGGGACATGGGATATCGACAGGGTATTTTGTTCAAAGAAGACTTAAAATAAATTTTAAAAGTTAGGGCCCGGCCACATGACCACGGTGCGGCGTCGTAAACGTAAAAGGGCGCGGCGTCGTGGCATTGCACGTTATCGCACCATGGGAAATTACGGCGCGGCGTCGTGGCATTCCACGTTGTTGCACCGTGCGAAATTACGACGCGGCGCCGGGCAAATCCACGTTGTCGCGACGGGCAGTTTAACGTTGTGGTGTGGAGTAGATGCATTACGTGTTGCTTTTTTAAACGAAGTGATATTTTCCATAAGAGTTCTTCAAAACTTGACACAGACATACTAAAATAATCATAAAACTTGTGATCACTTGTTTTCAGTGCCTTGTACTTCCTTAAGAAATGACTTCCATCATGATTCATAATAGAAAGATATGGATTTATCCAATTTTTTCTTTTCCTTTGATTTTTCTTCATGTTTCTTCTTATAAGTAACAAGAGCAGAATACGTGTTATGGGATCCATGTCGAATTGCAGACTGATCGCAAAAATGTTTGGAGATTTTTCGGCCCCTTTTGCTCGTATGAGAAAGTACGGCGTCGTGGTACAACGTGACACCGCACCTTGTACCTACTCCACACGGCACCGCAACGTTAAACTGCCCGTCGCGACAACGTGGATTTGCCCGGCGCCGCGTCGTAATTTCGGACGGTGCGATAACGTGCAATGCCACGACGCCGCGCCGTTTTACGTTTACGACGCCGCACCGTGGTCATGTGGCCGGGCCCTTAGTAATTCTGTACGTATTTGTAGATTTTCTAAGAAAAACCGTCTCCTCGTCTTAATCAAGTTTGCTGTAAAGTGACTCAGACATTTGACGCTGATCCGTTCTCTAAAAATACTATGTCACATAAGATGAGTTATTATTTTTTAGTTATTCTTTGGATTGACATCAGAAGAATTGAGTTTTTTTTTTCACATTTAAATTTATTCGATTGCCAGACGAATCAAGTTTTTTTTTGTTAATATTTGAATGTAGAGTTACTAACTTTTAAAAATACTTAACATAAACTCTTCTTTTAACAAAATACCCTATCTATGATTATTAAAGGTCCGGTACTTACTTTTAAAATTGAAAATCACTAATATTTTATTTATTATTATTTCAATAAGTTTCACAGCATAACAGTCAAAACCAAGGCACGGCGAACTAAAAATTTACATGGCAATTAAAAAATAAATAATGAATTAACGCATATGAATTTCAATTGTTAAGATAACAATATGAAGTTTAGGTACAGTCAAGTCCCAAAAAGAGTATCGAAAGAATCCGCTCATAAATATGTTAAGACGTTCTTACTACACAGAATTAGAGTGCACTGGGACATATTTTTGAACATTTTTGTGTAAACCTTATTTTGTCTTTGACTGTATTACAAAAAAATGTTTTGTTAAATACATATATAATTATTTAGTATCCCAAAACACGATTATAACTAGGTATCCTTGTTTTGGGAGGACGTTGATTCATACAATACTGTATTTAGATTTATCAATATATTTTTACTGCCGTCTAATAAATTTTTATCATATTTTAATTAGTCAAGAAATTAAGTTTATTTGTGCATTATTATTTTTATGAAATATATTTTATAAGTACTCTAAAAAAGTGTTCCACTTATCACTTAAAGGTTTCATTTTCCAATACATGGTATTTATAACTTAAGACATACCGCTTTAATATCGTTTTGATTATAAAGTGTTCGAAAGTGAAGAAAAGTTACATCTTCAATCAAAAATAGCGAAACAGAGTAGAGTAAGGTACATTATTATAAAACTAAGAACAAAAATAAAAAGGTACTCCACTTAATTGAGTTAGAATTGAAAGTATCTGTTAGGAATGCTAAAATGCTATCGGGATTATTTTTAGCTATAGTTGGAAATTTCTAAGAATTAACTTTTGACATTTAGAAATGAGCCTTATACATATATTATGACGTTAAACGGTTAGCCTTACCCTCATATTAATAAGGTTTAATCTATAACTGTAAATAGTTAATTCTTAGAATTTTCCAACTATAGTATTAAGTATTACAATTTCGTAAAAAAGAAGACCGGACACTTAAGGTACTTTTGTACCCTTAGTTTTGGGACTCAATGTATGTATACGTAGGTATACATATACACATATGCTTTTCGTCAGTAGAAAAAAACCGGCCTAGTGCGAGTCGGACTCGCGCGCGAAGGGTTCCGTACCATTATCAATTTATCGCTAAAAATACAGTTAAATCAACCTATCTCAAACACTACAAGAGATAATTAAATTAAACCAAAAATCGTTGATAGAGTCTGGCTAACGAAAGCTGAGAATGAGAAATGGCGGCAAATTAATAAAATATAGAGTACGGTATCACTGGGTTGCACCCCGAAAATCAGTCTTGATACTTGTAATATATTTAAAACTTAAAATTATTTTGTTAAATTACCTGTATTTATTACAATCCAAATTAATATATTATATATATGTACATAACGTAGCTGTTCCATGCAACTTTGTCTGCATGACACAATGGAATATGATGTAGGTATTGTAGGTACCTACTACTCTAAATGATGAGTGATGACCCATGTTATTAAATGGATCCCATATCAAATTTTAAGCAAATCTGTTTAGTTATTTCATAGATTCGACAGCACCAAGTTAGTTTTAACTTTTTACATACATATTATGTACCTATTTTGTGGTTAGTTTTAACTTTTTACATACATATGTATGTAAAAAGTTAAAACTAGCTTGGTAATGTGTCGAACCTATGATATAACTTAAAAATAACTAAACAGATTGGTTTAAAATTTGATATGTTTTTCAGCTCTTCATATCATTATAGTCTTTATACCATAATATGGCCGAAAAACAGAGTGATTTTCACACTTGGATATAACACTATTATATGTCTATACATAGGTATAGGTAATATTAGTAACGATTTGTAAATTGTATCATCGCAGAATGGGTGTAATCATGATTAAAACTACCTATAAAATTGTCCATTACGACACAAGTGCGAAAAACGTGAAATTCTAAACGAGTGGCGATTTTTTAAAACACGACCGATAGGGAGTGTTTTAAATCGACACAAGTTACGAATTTCGTTATTGCACGTGTCTCGTAAGACGTTTTTTAGTACAGATGGCCCTCCGAAGTTTTGAACCTGACTTAAAATGACCCACTTCTCACACTAGAGCCTAAAAAATGCACCATCTGTACTAAAAAAATATAATTCTGCCGGTGTGTGTATTTTTCATAAATAGGAAACGAAATATTTATATTTTTTATTCAGAATAATTAAAAGTCAGACTTAAAAAACTCATACAATGATTCATATTAATGATTCATACTATTTGTGCCATAACACATAAATCACAAAATAAACTCATCTAATGCAGTTTTTATGACATTGTCTCTTTCGCTGTACTTATCTTCCACATGAATGACATGGTCAGTCATTGATTTCCAATCTGAGGCAGTTATACTCGCGAACTTTTTTCTTTCTTCTCCAACTAGCATAACTTTTCTACCGTATTTTTGACAGCGTTAACTCCTTCAACCTCTCCCAGACTTTCTGGTAAAAAAAACAAATGACCATTTTAAATCAACCTAACATAAATACAAACTTAAATCTATTATAGTCGATAGTATATTAGATAATGAGTACAAGAAAATTTATTGAATAAAGGTAAGTATCAAAATGGTACTTCGTACTAACCTAGGAACACCGATATCGTGTGTAAACACTCATGTTTTTCCTTTTAAGCGATGATTTTCTCCTGTTGTTTTTCTTTATATTTACTTATTATAGTACGCAGCAGCTTACGAACATTACTTTTCATAGTATTTTTCATCATAAACACCTTAAAACGTTGCAATTGTGGAAAGCGAGCAATGGGGGTCAAGTCGAACGAAAGACAGAACATGACGTTTGACAATTCAGCTTGTGATGCCATATGAAAAGTTCCGTAAAAAACTCATTCTCAGCTTTCGTTAGCCAGACTCTAGAGTTTATTATTATGCATATCATAATTATTTTTTTTTACTTTTATACCACGTAGTTTAAAAAATAGAGGAGGGGACACATTTTTCAGACTTTGAGAGCTGATATCTCGAAAAAGGTTTGCTTAAATAAAAATGTGATACATAAAATGATATTATTTTCAAAGACCTTTTTTTGATTCCCCACACGTTTATATACATATAAAAAAAATCTATCCCTCAGTTCTATCATGTATGTATGGAGGGCCCCACCCCATATATTTTTTTTACAATATAGGGCCTGTTTCACAATCTCCAGTTATAGCTATCTGTCAGATAAACATAACACGCTCATTTTATTCTTCCAGGTGAAAGAAAGAGATAGTGTTATTTTTTATCTGACAGATAGCTTTAAATAGAGATTGTGAAACAAGCCGTTAGTATCATAATTTTGTTGCGGTTCTATAAGGGTTCCGTTTTTGCCAATTTGGCTACGGAATAAAAAAATTGTATAAGTAGGTATTATGCCTTTGACCCATATCGTTAAACACGTTCGTAGATTTATTTTTATGTTAATAAGTAGTAATAATTATGAATAATTATAACACCAGGTTTAAGGATTTAAGTTGGTGATAAGACACAGATGGTTTTCTGAAAGTTTGTGATTATGAAATAATGCAAGTTTTCAGGTTTGTTTGCACTTTTTTTGTTTTCTACTGACGGACAGTATACATACGAGTAAACATCACTAAAAGAAAGCACAATTGTAAAATTGTCCCAACCCTACTTATTGTAAAAATACCCAGTGTTTGTACTAACGTAATAGAAATGGAAGTATTTTTAAAAACTCATCACGGGTGACTTCAGATACGTGATCAGAAATTAAGAGACGTGATCGTAATATTGAATTAAAAAGAAAACTTACTAGGTATTTATTAATATGAAGTTAGTATAATACGTATCTAAAGTTTTAATCCCTGATACATTTTTTAACTAGGTTTGGTCGCCCTCCATCACAGCCTCTAAAGTAAGTATAAGAGCACTTATAAAATGCTAAACGATGGTAAATCAATAACCCATCTTTTGTTGTGAAAGCGGAAAAAATTACTTGGCAAAGTATAACGCAAAGTCGATTTAAAGTTTCTAGGTTAGGCTTTGAATTTATTGGAGTTAGGTAGTATGTTTAACGGAGATACCTATCGCTGGCTGTGTGGACTCAACCACGTATAATGACTTACGAGGTTAAGTCATAAAACATATTTCTGTACAAAATACATGCAATTCATATACGAGGTTGACTCATACATACATCCTGGTCAATGACAATTGACAATTAATGAAAAAAAAAAAAATGTAAATGTAAACATTTTACCAAACTTTTATTGGAATTATACCGCTTACCTACTCTCAGGTGCTAGTGTCAAATCACTATGGAGTTTTGACATCCCGAGTTATTCTAGCGTTATTCTTCGAATTAAAGTTTGGTGAAATCCAGCCTAAATAGAAACATAAGTAGGTCACTAATCTAAACTTTTTTATGTGTGTTATTTTATATTATGAATTTTATAAGTGTCGCATCTTTGCTTAAAAACTATTATAATGCCCATTTTAACCCTTTAACGGGCAAGACTCAAAAAAATTGTGGGTTCAAGCCTCAACGCTCAACTATATAGTACGAAAAATACTCTACAAGTAAAAAGTACAAAAAGATAGCGCTATAGGGTGGCCGTTTTTGAGACCGATGCCCTATAAAGGGTTAATTATTACTCTCTTTGGTGCAAACAGCCGAATATAATTTAAAGTGCCTATCATCAGAACTAGACGTTTTTAGCGGATGTGATTATTTACATTTATCCATATTTACTTAAATAGGTGTAAGTTGTGTAGCCTTTACCAAAATAAATCCCGGAAACCTGCTCATCAAATCAGCTCGTCATTCTGATTCGAATGAGCTCTGGAAAAATCAGGTTTTCAGGATTTTTTCATACCATTCTTTATATTTAATTCGAGTAAGCGAGGCTCTCTGTTAATGAATACTGTATCTTCGAGAATGTTTCAAGCAGACACCGCATCAAATAATGAGTATTATATTCCCGATGCATACAATATGCATAGGTATGTAATACTAATAATATGTAATGTAATCCGCCATTTTACGTTTTTTATTTTTGATTAAGGATCCGTCATTTCACGAACAGAAAAGCCATTCTCTACATAAATATGCAGTCACATCAAAGCGAATCAACCAATATTTTGATAGCCTTGGCCATTAATGCAATTCATTACAATATTCCATCAGATCTGTAATTTATGAATTGCCACAAAGTAGCTCACAAAATATGAATGTCCCCTTTCGGCTTTTATCTTGCCCCAGTGAGTGCGAACCATTCGCAAAACATCAACGAAGGGCTGAATGAGGGAGTAATGGGGAGAGTATGCCTGTTAAACCACCCAAATATTACATTACGAGTTTGAAGGAAACAAACGCATACTCATTATCTAAGGACCCTTACACTTACAAAATAACTATAAGTAATAAACCCATTTGTGTATCTAAGTGATAGTATTTCTCGTCACTCTTGTACTAGGAGTACATTAGTACACAGTGGCTTTACCAAGACTGCGGTGACATATCGTTATCGACTGCGGGATCTGCGAGTGTGTCAGTATGAGCGAGCTACGTAGTAGGTATACTACGAATCGGTACTGTAGCCGACCCATGACTTTACAAGCATTGGTAACGTACATTTTTACATTAATAACGTACCGGCATCTCATTATAGGGCTAGAGAGCGAGTGCTATAGAATGCGTTACGTATCGAGTAAAACGTAACGTAGTTGCCAAATCGTGGTACGGCTACTGGGTAGTGATTGTCGGGTACCAAGAGCAATAGTTACACGAGCTTTCTTAGGAACTGACAATTGGCGAACTTTCGTCGAGTGTCTCTGCAATTACGTTTTGGAATTTTCAATTAAGTACGTTGGTAATCGTCAGTGTAAGAATAATAGTTCGTCTCATTCATTCCTTTCATTTTTAGTTTTTATTCTATGAAAATTGTAATAATTTGTAATAACAGACGTCAGCTATTATAACATGAAATGAAATCTACCAAAATATCGTCAATATGTATGGAGTCACATAACATGGTCACGAAGATATCGTGTGTATAATATGTATGGAGTTACAAACAAAAAAATTTGCGGAATTATGAGGGAGCGCGGAAAGTATAAATGCACTCCGGTCAAGTAATACGGATCAGATGTATTTTTTTATAGAAAATATTGCAAACATTAAAATCATCATCTCATTTATCGTGTGTTTGTTTTGAATATCAAATTGATTGATAGATAAAAATGTTATCATCTACTCAAAAATACATGGTTTACGTAGATAATTACCAGGTATCTCTTTAGATATAAAACATACAAGGCCCTTTTTAACATACGTTTTTGATATTTTTAAACGCTCTGAAACTTAATTAGAACCTATATAACACCGAATAATATATTTTATCTGAATTCAAAAATTTATGATTATTATATCACTGAAACGTTGTCGACAAAATATTTAGATAACGTATCGCAGGTCTCAATATGAATGTATAGGTATATTGCATGTACTGATTGTGGTTGATTTAACAAAATTGATATTGGAAAACAATTCAAATAAAATTTATGATGACGAACCAAATACTTGGTTGCTTCAAGGCAATTCAGAGAGGTTTTTCATGTTATTTTGTATTAACTTGTAGATTTTACGACACCGTATTTGATTTGGAGGCCTTGATACCGATGTCTTCCCAGGCTGGTGGTTGGAGCGATGTCAAAAGAGAGTTGGGTAACCAGGCAGCGCCCGCACTCACCTTGACCATACGGTGCGGGTCAAGATTCTGGCAAGCCGGTTACAAAGTATCTCATGGCTATAAACCCACTATACACTTTTACCTTAAATGAATACCCAAAGAGACATAATTAAACAATCATGCCTACATGGCTTTAAACCATTTACTTGTATTGTATACCTACTTCGTAATCCGAGTATAAAAGTGTGTAGCCAAAAAAATTCTCAACACGTAAACTCGCAAAACACTTGCGAGCCATAACAATCTACTTGATTGCGTCGCAATCAAATTATTGTCGTTGCTGGTTAGTGAGTTTGTTGTGGACTCGGAGGAGGCTCAAGTAGAGTTGAGCCGTCAAAATTTATCTAAGTTAGCGAGCCGCGCCGTCCGGGCCGTCGCGGCCGTAATGCACCGGACGAAGGCAGTGTTTCAGTACTTTCAGATCTGCCGCTCCAGTCAGCCGGCGGGTGCGAAGCGGAACGGCCGCGCGAGGTTCCCGTCTCCCGGCCGCGGCCATTTCCAAACGCGGAGACGTATCAAATATTTACACAGCCCTAATACTGCTAATAAAATTTCATCGCGCTTTCCCTTCTCCCCATTCCCGTTCAAAATCATGAACTTGCAATAAAGTTGCAGGCAGCGACGACTGCCAAAAGCTCCTCGTTTTGGTAAGTTTTAAATAACCGTGACACTTAATGGCAATAAGTAAAAATCTGTTCAGACTCGGCAAACATCCACTTATGCCAATAATGTTCGCACTGTGTTCGACATATAAACACAATGCCTATTATGATCTTACAACTCTCTCAACTCCTTTTTTTGATGAACTAAGTTATAGTTGCAAAATTCAGTGGATGATTACTCATAACATAAGGTCATTAAGTCTTGACTAATAGGGAATATTTCGAGTATATAATACTAGATGGATGGATGACAATAACGACTGCAATGTAAATAGGTTGCAATGCTCATAATAGGCGTATAGGACGCTGTTGCAGAAGTCTTTTCGTGAAAAAGTTTAAGAGTTTGTTATTTCATTTGCCAGAATATCAGTATTTTTATGTCAAGTTCAGGCCTAATGGATGATAGCTTCCAGTCACAATTAATCATATCGATATTTTCTAACATATTAACATTGTTGATTCGAATAATTGGAAATAATACAGAATATAAGATTTGACAAAAAATAGAAGCTCGTTAAATCTCAAGTAATAAAAAAACAAACAGCATAAACGATGTAGGTTCCAAAATGGATATTTTTTGTGTCATATGTAATTCCTATTGGATATTTCAATAAAATATCAAAAGAACAGGTCATTAAAAATAAATTTACTACGTATAATGTAAAAAAATATATATTAATTGTATTTTGTTCTGGATCACGGATATAATTTAAGGCCTCATATTCAGTAAATTAAATATAACAGTAATACAGACAATCGTGCATATCGATATTTCAAATTCAGCCACGGGCGATTTTACAACGGCAGTCCAGCCGGACCATTATGTTCAGATTTTTATTTTTACTTATATATGGCCCTCACTGTTCATGTAATGGGAGCTTTCCCATTTATGCTGAAACAGATCGTATTTTTTTACATTAACCACGATATAATTCTAATATATCCTGTAGACACAGTTTAGACTGTGTCTCATTGGAGGGTTTGATGATCGTCTCAGACAATTTTTGAATATTAATATGTAAAGTAGTGAACTGAATAAGTAGGTATGTACATACTTGCACTGTAGAAGAATTTATTGTAACATCATTATGATCACATCAGCTTATACCTACCAGTCCACTGCTGGACAAAGGTCTCTGCTATTGCTTATGCGTATGGACTCATTAGGACGTAAATGCCCATAATCACCACGCTGGGCACGCGGGTTGATGACGCACTATGATGACGCTGCTACCCATCATCAATCTTCGATAAAGAAATGGTCAGGGATGCTAATCTCCAAGACTCTTACGACACCCACGGGAAAAGATGGAGTGGTGACGGCAGTAAGAATAGATATTCTTATTGCCGTCACCACGCGGCAAACACATTTTTTTACTATCAGATATCTACTAGATTACTAACTACAAGATTTTATTGCATCGTGCATGATATCTCGGTCGAAATACTTACTTTACATACTTAACCTCCTGCCGCCCAGACAATAAAATTGTCAGTGAATTTTGAATTAATAGTGTAGGAAATGGAATAGGATTTCATTTGTTTGGGGAGACCTTTAAATAGGCCTCTGGGTGGCAGGAGGTTAATCGTATTGTTACAAATGCTGTTCTCCAAATGACATCTACTGCAGTTACGGTAGTATAAGTAGAACAGATACCTCGGATATTTACGTAGGTTACTTGGATCGAAGAGTGGGGATGATACCTACTCAATATTAGATTACTTAGACCTCGTAAATGTATGACTTATGAAGTTAAAGGTTCGTTTGTTACTCCGTTGTCCTCCACAAGGCCTCCCAATAAAACATGTAGGTACATTTTTTAAGTCATACCCGTCACCTATTTTTCAAGTATTAAATAATCAATCATAATTAATTTAAAAAAATCTAGGTCCAGGTTTGTGCGTTATTTTTATAAAATATTGATTAAATCACAAAATTCTCATACAATTAATTTAACCAATAAACTATATTTCATATAAATAATAATGTCAAAAAAAATGCTTAATTATAGAATTAATTAAAGTTCTAAATACGGTTATACAAATTAAATAAGGACCCCGGATCAAAAATATGGAAAATGTGGTTTCAGTCAAATCTTCTGAAATTTTGATATATTATAGATTTCAGTGCCCTGAACAAAAAACTCTATGGGTGCCACCAAGGTCTCCGGGTCCCTTGCCATGTTCTGCTAGATTTTGTACCAGATAACAAAGTAGTACTTTAGTTCTACTTCGGGTCTATTTATTTAAACAATTGACATTGCGTATGAAGTTGACATTGTAGACGTTTTATGTCTTTAACTAACCAGCATTATCACAAAAAAGGTTCAAACTAATGTCAATTGTTTAAATAAATAGACCCGAAGTAGAACTAAGTACTACTCTGCTATCTGGTACAAAATCGAGCAGAACATGGAAAGGGATCCGGAAACCGTGGTAGCACCCGTAGAGTTTTTTGTTCAGGGCACTGAAATCTATAACATATCAAAATTTCAGAAGATTTGACTGAAACCACATATTCCATACTTTAGGTCCGGGGACCTTTAGAAATGCATTACGTAAGGATATGATAGTAAAAAAATTGGTATAAGGATCCAAAATTTTCAGTATTATATATTCATAAAATACTGCTCGGGTTCGAAATTATCTATCCAATATTTGATTACGTATCTCGGTCTCTATTTTTATGTAATCAAAATGTTACAACATCAAATTAAAATTGTAATAGTAAACAAAATGTATTTGTCACCTTTTACATACACACATAGGCGACCGCTAAGAAATATCTACAAAAGAATTTATGTTCATAATCATAATGCATAAACACAATACTAAATCAAAAATACACTGTCCCAATTCCGACTTAAATATTTTATGAACGAAAAGATTTTTGCGCTCTACCATTTCCTTTCTTAATTTAATTTAGCGGAGTATTCAAGGAAGTAATCTAATTAGTGTACAATACTTTTAAGCTTAGCAGGCAATCCTTTAAGGCCAAAGCTTTCGCTTATCACCACTTCGAAATCTTTTGCGAAATACTTATTCATTGATAATTGAATAAAACCTTTCTACTTAAACAGTTTCAAGACATTAGATTCTTACTGGCGGAATTATATTGATCCAATCGTCGCATGCCCATTGAAAAGTTGAGCTGAGCAAACTCGGAACATTCTCCTAACTAGTAGCTAAGCTGTTCACTAAAGGCTTAATTCCATAACTCATATAGACAGTCATAAGATAATACCTAGTGAGAAACAGAAACATAACATTTCAGCGGCGATGTGAAACTCTATTAAAGCAAACTTAACATGAAATAAGTGAACATGCCTTTTAGGACAAGCAACAGCAATACTTGACTAATTTTAATAGACATTTGAACTTGCGTAAGATTTGTGAAATTGATTCCAATAGCAACACATGAATAGGTTTGTAAGATAATGTCATGATATACTCCATAAAGATACACCATTTCAATGCTTGTAATATATCGAAGGTATCGTCTTATTGATGTAGAAGCAATTTTCAGTAAGTACCTAATGTTAAGCTATATTGACTGCCTTATTGAACAGAAAATCAGTTAAATACCAAGCTGTTTTTGATACTGGCGTGGCGTGTCTTCAAAGATACGATCGGGAGCTATAATTAAACAAGTACCTAAAAGGCTAACGGTCAACCTTTTAATCAATCAACCTCATCCAGCGCCGGAGTCGTAAAACTTTTTTAATAAACGTCGTGTCAAATACACATGCACGATGTACTGGTATTCTCGTTGGCCCTTGCGTTGGTAAAACAAAGGGATAACCCTTTCCGCGATAAGGCGGGAAAATCCTGTATAAGATGCATATTAATGCTCAGTGTCGGTCCCGCGCGGGCGTTGATTAAATGCCGTTTACGGTCAGAAATCTAGTTTACTTTACCCGTCCGGCGAAGTTAATTCGTGAAAACCAAACTCAACGGAGTGTAAGAAATTTGATTAGGTCTTCGGGCCTTCTTTAATATTAACTTCAGGGGCGTGCTACCCTTCCGGACGGTATAATGCACAACAGAAACGTTAATGCCGATCCGAGTTTAGTTGTTGAAATGGATCGGCTTTGTTCTTGTTTAATTTGAATAAATAGTACCATAATTTATACACCATTATCTTATAACAGGTACATCAGAGAAGAACACAGCGCATAAAATAATTCTAAAGGAGACCTAGACTAAATACCTAATACGTAAGCTTTGCAGAAATGATTAATCGCTTGAAATCTGAAACACGAAATATAAAGATAAAAGATTAACTAATCGAAGTACATACATCTAAGTAATTTTGAACAGCTTTGTGCTAATACATTACAATAATAATTAATAAATAAAGAGATGTAATAATAATTAATAGTTGGGACGTTTAGGGCCAATCAACTATTTTTTGGAGTTTACTTGTTAAGTGCATTCATTCATTATTATGCAACTCGTGGCTCACGTGAATTTCATTACCTAAGCTATACTTTACACTACCTACCGTATATGATAAAACCGTAAAAGGTGCCTATTTACTTTCATATTTTAGGGACTAAAGTGTCTGCTGAGTTACCATTAAAATTTAAGAAAAAAAGATCAATGAAACAAAAATCTGTAGCTATAGGTATTTACTCCATGGACCTTTAAAATATATTTTTTAACAAATAGAAAATACTGGTTTATTCCCTAAGTTGAGATATTTGAAGGGTCCACGGAAAAAACATGCCTAGTCAATTCAAACTTCAAAAGAAAAAACGACCTTAATTTTAATGGAACTAGATAAAAAATTGTCCTGATTTTCATAAGATCTAGACATGTTTTTCCGTGGACCCTTCATTTCGTAAATCTGCCATTTACAAACCACACAAAAAAGCTGATTTGTCCTTTAATTTATATGAGATCAAGTTCGGGCTACGTATGTTTCAATTATCGAAATCAAACCACTCTTCATTACATACATACGCAACGACTAGAAAAAATCCTATGTTTTTCGTCGTTGAAAATAATGTCCAGTCAAAGACAAAGATTAAATACCGCAGTAAGTAGGTAACTAACTGGGAAGAGGAAGAGGTGTGCGTGACAAGAACTAATAAACCCAATCCACAATAGCCCCTGTCTGTGGGTCTGAGGGTTTCACAAAACTGAAATCCTTTACTGGGATAGGCTACCTACATAATGTCATTAAGAATCTAGCCATTGGACATAATTTGTACATGAGAACTAGCCGACTAAGACCTTAGGCTAAATTACGTAATAAGAAGAAATTATCATTAAATTTCAGGACTGGACAGGACATTGAACTTGGTACCAACAAAGGCATACGAGTACCTATATCATAAATATCCTAATACCTATTGAACTATTGGCTGTCATTTCAAAATCTCTCCAATTTAGAAAATGTAGACGTGAAGTTGGATTTTCAAAGATTTTTTTATTTGACGCCTATTTCTACTGACAAGTATTTAACCTACTATTCGACTAACCGTCACACTATAACTTATTAAGTTAAGCGGACCGCAGTAACAGACACACTTAGCTGCAACGCAACCTATCAGTGTGGGCGTTATAAACTGTTTTGCGCATCGAGTAAGCGTTACTTACCAACTCATGGTACGGCTTTTGTAGTTATCATATCAATGAATGACCTAAGCATTTCATGAGGTCTATTATTTGCCTACGAATAAGTTCAAACAATGCCAATGATTGTTTTAAAAACAGAAACAAACATCTGCTTACTAAAACCGATTTGGATTTTCCGCATTGAAGCCCCTGTACTATCGGCTCTGACATCACAATGGCGGTCCAAGACACAAGTGGTATTCCTTAACTCATAATGAAATTGAATTGAGTGGATGTTGATGAATACAAGAAAAAACAAGGCGACAATTGTATGCGAAGGTCTGTGCTGTGGGTATCGAGCAAACATATAATACTATGTATAAATATACTTATACCAGTAGGTACAATATAGATACTTAAATGAACACCTATAAAAAACAGCATGGCTAAAAACAACGATTCGTCCAGTAAATAGGCTTATGATGGTCCCATGTTCAATCGTTGACGTCGTGTCAACTACGAGTATTGGTGTTATATTGGACTCTTTCTTTGCCTTTACAATCAAATATAAAAATAAAAATATTCTGAGAGACTTGGCTTAGCTTACCTTTTTATTTAGCCTGCTGAACTACAAGCCCTTCAACTTTCGAAAACTAATGGGAATATTAAGCCGCAGTATTTTTTTATGTATGTTTATTCTGTATTAGCAGTAACCACAATGGCGCGTACGACAAGGAGTCCCCTCGGCCTCCTGACGCCGCTAAGCGGCACGACGGTGGCGACCGCCGCGCCCACCGCTGCCACCGTTGCTGTTGCCAAGCAGAGTGCCAGCAATAAAAGGCCTACACCTATCATCATTTATCCAACTGGTGAGTGAGATTATGCCCAAATTCTTCAGATATTTAGTTATCGATGCACGACCGGCTTAAGCCGATCCACTACAACACATTATTAGGTCAATGTCATTAGAGCTATAGAAAATTAAAATAAGTTTTTTTATTTTACCTGTTTGAAGATTAAGATACTATTTCTGCGCAGAATTTGACCCTCTTTAATTCTTATCTGAATAAGTTTTCCGTCCGACGTACCGTTTTCGCGCTGCGCTATGAGTAGAAAACTGAAAATTAACGATCATTTGACAGATACTTGGCTCTAAAAAGTTAGTAAAGTAATGTGCGAATTCAGATTTTATAAATTGAAGACTAAATGAAGATATTATAAAATGATCTCCAGCTTGCTAGGATTTAATTCTCCGACCGCTTGATTTGGATCTAATTTACTTGTCCTATTTGGCTTATTTCAAAGTTTTTTTTTCTAAAAAACCGGTCCCGATCCCCTACTACCTACTTTGCACGCTACCAATAAGTCCAATAACTTTATCAAATAACTAGATACTATTTTTGCACGGGTTCTATGGGTGGAACCCGTGCAAGTAATACAAGGATCAATACCAAGGATGTCGATGTCGTCAAGCAAATCGAAACTACCGTTGGAATTCGTTTGTCTTTATATTTTACTTTGAGGTATTACTGTAAGAATGGGACATATTTTAGATTAAATGGTTGGGGTAGGGTGCTATGTAACTTATAGAAATGCAGTAGCACCAATATTCCTCTGTTACAGTGGTCCGGCTTCGGTTTTTGCCGGGTCATTGATGATGAGGAACCTACATAATAGCATAACCCCTTCTTCATAAACGTCTCCTAACCTAACAAACCGCTAAATATTGTTTCTCCCTTTCGGTCTTATCAATATGTTGATAAAACCGAAAGGGACAGGCAATACTTAGCAGCTTGGTATAGCTAAGAGACGTTTATGAATAAGGGGGTAAGTATATAATAGTATAAGTCAGATCACTTCTCTTGAAAAATGGTAATTTAATTCCTCGGTTCATCCCGTTCGCTCTCGTTGCATGGACGCACCAACCACCACTCCAAATGGGTTGCCTTGTTATTCGTTCGCTGCTTACCTAACTAGGGCGATGGGAACACAGAGCAAGGCACAAAAACCGCCCCTTGCCCGACTCGTGCGTGTAATCTCACTACTCGCAGCCACAATCGCAACCCAGCCCAAAAGTTTATATTCTACATCGATCCTAGATAGAGATTACTACAAAGTAAGTAGGTATATAGGAATACGTTTTTTATTCAGTGAGATTCTCTACTACTGTAAATAGCTCTATACGTATTTAGACATTACGTAGGTATGTATTAAGTAGCAAATTACGAGTGCACAGACTCGTTATCGGAAAACTTTGAAGGGTTTCCAACTCTTAAACCATTTGAGGCGTCTAAATTGTAAACTTTTGAACAATCGAAATTCAACATCTTTGCTCAAGTATTACTAAATGTTATTATTTTGCTGAGCGTGTTTAGAACTTGTTAAAGGCTCGATTTCACCAAACTTCAATACGAAGAATAACGCTTACTCTCAGACACTAGTGTCAAATTACTATGGAGTTTTGACATTACTATCCGAGATTAAGCGTTATTCTTCGAATAAAAGTTTGGTCAAATCGAGGCTCAGTGAGTAATTAATCTTATTTCAGTGAAATACAGATACACCCCCAACAATAGTCTGCTTGGTTGGTGATAGAGCTACTGATCTGTGTAGTATGCTTAAAGTTAGATATTATTTTAGGTTCCACTTTGTCTCTCGCTTACTATCTTCAAACAAGCTAAATACAGATTGACGTATTCGGAACAACAGTCTGGAGAAATGCAGCAGATGAAAGCATTCCTAATACAAATCCCGCTTTACGGTGCTAACGAACTCTGAATACTAGTCCTTAACCCCGTTGTAGCCCAGTAAAAAAATGGGAGCACCATTGCACTAAACATTCGACAAATGGGACACTGAATCCCGGATTAACCTGCAAAATGTAGAGTCTATTTAGTTTTTGTTTTCAGTGACTCCGGAATCGATTGTGGTGCCGATAGTATCGTGTATATTCGGATTTCCGTTGCTGGCACTTACCGTCATTTGCTGCCTACGAAGAAGAGCAAAACTTGCAAGGTAAGATGAATAGAACATTGTCGGTATCTTAGCCTAACTAGAGCCTAACTAGGTAGGTAAGCTGGAAAATATTAAATAACAACATTAAAATAAATGATGGAAATAAATTTTTAAGTGGCCAGGCTGGAGGGCCATCTGTACTAAAAAACGTCGTACGAGACACGTGCACTTGTGTCACATGCACTTGTGTCGTAATGTACTATTTTAGGGTTAGATAACCCACATATCAAAAAATAAACCCTTGCAGTGACACGATTGTTGCTAAAATAAACGAAGACGATATTACATCATGGTCATCATAATGCATAACCGTGTATTAAATCACTATTTACAAATAACGGCTGTTTTTTTATCGTTCTTTATTTTCAAAACTGTACAATTTATATTTTTTGGGCTAAGTTATATTATATTATAATATTGAAACAATTTCCGAAAAACTAATAAAATCTAAAAAAAGTTTTGATTATATGTTGTCAAAAAACCTTCTTATAGATTGGCATAGATTACGACACTGTAGCAACCTTTTCTCTGCGTTGTTTTTAGTTTTTAATGGTTTTTAGTTGCACACTGTATCCACCAATCTCTATCAGTAAAAAAGGCGGCAAAACAACTGTTCGCGCCAATTTTTTTTAATTTACTGACATTTTCTACTGAAGTAAATTGTAGGACACTATGTATAAATAAACACAGTACATAGAACGACATAAGGATTTACTAAACTAGTAGAGAAATACACCCACAAGCATTGAAAAAGGGATTTTACATATTAATTGCAATTTTTAATTCACACCTGTGTTCAATTTACTTTTCACACCACCTATTCGAATACGAGTATTTTCTTCCTGCTAGGAGATAACAAAGTGACACTTTTTTCTATTAAAGGACTTTCTACTGCCAGTCTAAAAAATATCAATGGAATATGAAAATAAACAATACGTTCACAATCGATTACGATTTCTATAGAATCGATTTTGCATAAATATTTAATGTATAATATATATTTAATTTTTCTCATAAATATATAAATAGCAATACATACAATAAAAAACAGTGTCACATAGTGTCACAATTATGTTTCCAGAAAGTCCAACGTTTTGACACCTACTTATTTGTGAAGTAGCTCCTGCTTCGAGCTTTCTGTACATTTATAAAATATAGAAAAAATTTGAAAATTAAGTTTAGGTAACGTTAACTTTTTGTACATGGCTGTGACAATTCACAATACTACATATATGAGAAATACCTAAATATCAATTAAAAGGTCAAACATTGTAGCCATACAAGTTTCAGGCTATGTCTATATGAGTTTATAAAAAATAAACGAACAGTCGTATGCAGGGATATGTCAAACTAAAGTAGAAATATCTCAACTCCGACGTTTGTTTTCACATTTTTGCTCCACGCCAGACACCGTAATTGGGTAGGATAGTTAGAGATAGTTCTTAAACTGAAGGCACGTGAGATTTGTATTGGCTTGCATGCTGCCAGAGGCCTCCACTCTCCGCTCAGAGACCACACTTGTATATTTTTTTATTATAGTGTACGTTTTAAGGATCTGAAAACCGAAATCGATCATTGATTTATTTTATGTCGTATCGTTTTTAAAATATTTTTGAAAGGTTTTTGAAGGTTTTATGATCTTGGTACTGGCCACAAACACATAATAATAAAAACTAAGCACGAGTTATTTTTGACAGTTGCGAATGTACATGGCTATAGTTTGTCTAGGGTTTTACTCACGTGAGGCAGACAGAGAGAATCGTACCGTCTCTTTATTACCCTAATGTTATAAAAAAAGAAATGTATAATTATGGGGAATGTTCCCAACGGATTTGCCAAAGTTGGTTTACTTTAATCATACAATGTACATTTAATAGTACATTGTGCATTTAGGGAGGTAAGTACCTACGGAATTACTAAGGAGAGTGTTAGAAGCCCGACGCCGTGAGGCGGAGGGCTTTTATGACTCGAGTTAGTATTCCGCTTACCGACCGTGATGCATACAATGTTTTTCATCACACTTGCCGACAAAAAATAAGTTTAAAGGCATAATATTATTAAATGACGTACTGACATTTCTATTACACCCTTGGGAATTTCACTTTTCAATTACTCCCTCTACGCGCGCCAGCAATAAGCAACGCTTAGGCAACAAGTGTGATGAAAAGATATTTTAAGCATTTTACTCCAGAAAGCCTCCTTAGAATAAAAAAATACTGTCGTAAAACGAAATGCAATTTGTAACCGTTTCAAATACCTTTAAACTTAATAGTATTTATAAAAAAAGTCACTAACCAATTACATATAATAATATGTTTTTAAACTTTCGTGAGACATAATAACTAAACAGTTAAACTCACACAGCGAGACATGTTTCAGAGAGCCTAGGACTCCATTATCAGATGATAAACACACCGAGCTCACCATGTCCACAAAACTATTACTGTTACACTGTCATTGAAACGGGGGATTACCGGCTTCCATGCCATCCCCCGTCCCGGTTGAAATTTGGGCGACGTCCGATCTCAATCGCTTCGTGTATCTTCCGTGGCAGATAGCACCTTTCTCGTACCAATAGCCTCGCTTTATCAAAGCAAAGGAAATGAGACGTGCCAGTACCGTACGCGTGGTCCACCACCGCAGAGTTGTCCATAACCATTTTCTTGACACTCCGTATGTGGTCTGACAGTCTTGTCAACATAATATTCACGTTTAATTTATCGTCACGTAAAAATCTAGTGTTCAGAGTCTGACTTGAGTACGCAGTGGTTGATATTTCAGTACAGTCAATCAACTAGCACAAGTATAAAGTATTTTGACTTATTAAAAGTAATATAGGTAAGTAAATATTAGTAGGTAGTTTACATAAATAAGTACATATATGTAGACGCGAACAAATATAATAAGTATAAAAAACAAGACTTTAAAATGTTTTTTTTTTAATACCTACTAAATAATGCAAAAAATATTTGAATCGGAGCTTTTTCACTTCTAGGGACACCCGATTAGAGATTACCCGATAGGAGATTAAAAAATCTTAATTGCAGTCAGGTTTTTAACGATAACTAAGCACTAAAATTAAATAAAAACTCGGTTTGGGTGTTAATTTTATAAATTATATGCAATATTATAATTAATATAAAAAGGCCAATCAAGCTTTAAATTCGTAAAGATAAGTATCGTACTTAGTTGTCGTTACAAACCTTACTGCAATCAAATTAAGGTTTTTTAACCTGATGCTAATTGGGTGTCCCTAAAAGTAAAAATACCCCTCCAGCTGTTAAAATGTTGCTGTAGATTTTAGTAAAAATTTAAATTAATATACTCGTAGAGATTTAAACCCTAGACAATCAGATCGTTTTATTATCAGAGTATTTCTAAATTTTATAATACCTTATTCAAAAATCTTATAATTGCATCGATTTTATTTTTGTACTTTAAGTAATCTGTCTGTTCATATTAATAGCAGTAGTTTTATCTAGCTTAATCTTCACATTGTGCTTGTAAGTATATAATCTATTTTTAGCCTCGGCGCTTATATGCAATGCGTCGGCAGCAATGCAGAAGCACGCTCGGCGAATATCCCGTACTATAACCATCCTAGGGTAGCTACCCTTGCGCTACATATATTATGTTAATGCGATGCGACTGTGTAAACATACACATATGTGTAAAACAAAATGTCTAATCGATTATCCAGGCAGTTCTTTTACACGTTTTCATAGTTTGTCACTTTACCGACTATCTAATCAAGGGGCGATTTCTGAGATATTTGAGTAGGTACGAAAGCAGCAATCAACAGTCTTCCGATATTAATAGTGGCAAATACTTCATGTTCACAAATAAGTAACGTTTAAAATTTTAAAAGCATGTTTTCATTGTGTGAAATCGAGCGCTCGAAAGTCAGAAATCGACCTTGACCTTGATTGTATTTATGTTTTGATTTAGGAAACTTTATATTCGTAGTAGTATCCGTCCGAATTTAAATAGATACCTGGGAAGCTACCGCGATCTACTAATGCGATTTGGTTTAGGACCTAATCCAAGTGTCAGTGGCAAAAACTGAAAAAGCCGATCCTAAACTAAACTGAATCACATTTAAGAGATCAAGGTAGCCCCCCTGTACCATGACGGGAGGTTTTCTCTTACAGAGAGCGAGCCCGACGCAGGAACTGCGACTTGGACCGCGGCGAGATGTCCGTTGTGCGGCTGTCGCCGATCAAGGCGCGGGCGCGTGCCGTCAGCCTGGCGCGCGCGTCGCGGCCTCTGCCGTCTCTCGAGCTGGACACCGTGCTGGAGGAGCGCTCCGATCCCGAGCAAACCACGGTATCGCAAGTAAGACATCTACAATACCTGCAGGCCTAGCCCAAATGCCATGCCCAAGCGATAAGTCACGTGACCATAATAATGTTTCAAAATGGTCACGTAACTTTTCGTCCGAATCTGTCGTTCTCATACATTTATTACTTATCGTATACAAATGCAGAATGGCATCTTGGCTAGGCCTGCTGAGTGCACCAAGTTGCCAATCGCTAACGCGTAGTAGGGTATCGTAGTTTTCTCTCTTCTCACTCTTTATTATTAGGGCGCCAAAAACAGTTAGTCGCCTTTCGTTCACGATTGAACGTTAGTGATTGGCATTTTGGCTATTTACTCACCCTGCTGAACTTATTACTGCGCGATGCGTTGTGACGCGTTCTAAATCTACCTGCTGCTAACTACACTGTGCCACTCAAGGTACGGCTACTGATTATGATTAATAAGTGACGGGGAGTCCGTTTCGCGTGATATACTTACTCGGGATAGAAGTACGAGTACTAAGTCCGAGAGCGAATCTTAATAACATTGTTCCAGCAACCACTCGATCGTCGGGTTCTGGTAGTCAGTAGTCTTGCTCCAAGCAAATACAGGTAGGAAAGATGATAAGAAATAACACCAACCTTATAGTCCCTGATCTCTGGTGGTAGAGTCGTCGATCCTGTAACTGTTGTTTTAATTACCTACTACAGGAAGATTCTAAATAGGTAGGTAGTGAAAAATTAAAATGTGTTAATGCCTTTAGATCTACTACTTGAGCCTATGGTATTAGCCGCGCCGATATTCAATAATTACTTAGTTTAGTGCAACAGAATTTAACGCAAAACATTTAATTTATACTTTTATTCCAGAAAATCTGAAGAAGTTTGTACTGAAAGTATTTGCGCACTTATCTATAAATAAACAAAATTAAGGGAGGTGCATGATCCAAATTCTAATTGATAGCAAAACAATCTGTTATACTGGAACGTAAACATTTGTCACCAAAATAAGAAGTTATAATTATTACCTAAGTGTAAATATGGTTCAGCAAAATAAGTAATTATAATTTTTACCTAAATGTAATTGCGGTGACTCACGCAAATAATGAAACCAATGCATTCGGATTATGTGGAGGTAGATAAGTACGTAATTTTCACTGTGACTTTATTTTCAACGTAATGACATGAACATCAAGGTCAAGTACTAGTAATAAACAAATAGTTACATGCAAATTGAAACACGTATAAAAAAGCTCGAATAGCCTAAAAACAAATCATATTACATACAGCCTGTACGAGCAATCATTATCTAGAAGAAGTCGTGTTATCTGAAACACCCCCACCCATTCGCATCATTTACTCACCAAATAGGCCTCAAAGGGCTTTTGCCGTCAGATTGATGAGCCGATCATTCTTCACTATACTCCGGCCAACACTGTTTAGTCAAGACCGGGGCCAGGGGTTAGTTGGCTATTCTTTAGGGCAATGCTATTTGTTCAGTCTAGTTCAGAGCAACATTGAATTTTCGGTTGGAAACATGGCATGTATAATTCTTTCCGTATCTCAGTTGCAAAGGTCACTGTAATGATGTACGAGTAGGTACTATTCTCAAACACCGAGACACCGCCGTTGCGTTGTCAGATACATTCAAAAGGTTCGATACGAGTATGAATTTCTCGCTCAACATTTCTTATGACATACATTTATTCTAAAATTGGTGTATTTAACTAAATTAGGCTCATGGATTCATTTCTAAATTTGCATCTCATTGCTCGATTTAAAAAAATCCCACGTGCCACAGCCAGATACCTACTTATAGATATCATCGGTAACTGAATACAAAGGCCATGTAGAACGTGACTGGTAAACGGAATTGATGGATGCGGTCCCGAAATAGTAATAGTCAAAAATTATTCCATCTTCCGTTTAAATAGATATTTACCTAGTTGATGTGCAATAGGTACCTACATAAAATTATAGTAATATTTTACTAAACAAACTACTTACATTTTGATCGTATGTTAAACTAGCACATTATGGAATTTATTCGTGTTAAAACTCATCGGAAACTTTGTTAAATCCATAAAAAAAACCGCATAAAATTTAGAGATGCGGTAATGGTCGAGGAGTGGGAGGAGTAATATGGTTGCTGATTACGATGAATACTTTAGGTGGAGATGACGCCGGACCGGGAAGTGGGCGCGATCCTGTTCGGCGCGGTCGGCGCAATGGGTACGGCGGCGGCAACGGCGGCGGCGTGCGCGCGCGATAGCTAGCGCCGGGGCTCGGCGCAGCTCGGCGCGCGCTCGCCGCTGTGGGCCGCCCTCACCAGCCAGCTGGACGGCCTGGACGCCGACCCCGACGACCCCGACCCGGACGACCCGGACGCGGACGACCCCGAACTGGAGGTCGACGAGCCCAGCTAGCATTTGGACGAACGCTCGGTGGCTGACATCGGCGAGCATATGAAACTCTTCCTGGATATTCCCCTTAGATTCTAGTGAATATCAGACGCATATCCGCAGCGTGTGAAATGTCTGGGATGGTTTAAACTAGAGCTTTCTTAGCGGGACTGTTATAGCCATCGCTTGCGGAGCATTCGCCTTGTTAATAATTCGTATAAGCTCGTATCTACGCGTAGTTGGAGATCACGTATATATAGGTGATATGTAGATGAAGACTGTACAGGCGAGTGCTCGTTTAAGGGTGGGAATATAAGTCCTACTATTTTCTACGTAGACCAATAAGCTTTAATCTAGTCTGATGCTAACGTTCTTGTTATAGCTAATAAGTAATAAATAGTTGGTCTTTTTACATTACTCGGCTCGTGTATGTTTCTTGTCTTGACACAGTCTCATTAAGCGATTAGATGTTGCCATTGTTAGTTAATACGAATATATTAAGATATTTTAAATACATAATTCTGTAGATTTATTCCTGGTTTTAACAACCATTGCACACAGTATATAATATTACATATGTTACACAATCATAGTTAGTTATGAGTAAAAGTAATTTTTGTATTTATTAGTTGTTTGAATATCTACTTAAATAATTGTATCAAATCTGCAGTTGTAGAAAAAAAGTGTATAGTAGGTAGGATAGTTAGAATAAGGATGACATTTTGTAGTAGAAGTCCCAAGACCAACTATAAACTAATGAGATGATCTGTTAAAATTAACTAGTTTCCCATGTTTGTAACTAATCTTACTAAGAACTTTAATAAACCTGTTTACTTATTTACTTATACTGTGGCTAGGCTGATACCTCCACACGAAGTTTGCGTAGGTACTTCGTATTTTAGCATGAAGTTATTCGTACATATTATAATTTTGAATGTATTTATGAACTACTAAAATAAATTGATTGAAATGATTGGATATTAAAACATTTATTATAAACAGCCTTTATAGGTGTAACGATATCTACAAACGTTTCAGGGTAAATCCACGAGCCATAACATGTACATGTTACCAATTATTTTGCGTCTTCTTATATTAAATAAGTAAATTTCAGCATTCACATATCTATCTTTAGGGCTAGGTCAGATACTGAGAATTGAATTTGATTCATTAATTTTGTAAAAAAAAAAAAAAATCTAATTGCGAATTATGTTATGCAGGCTTGTGGATTTACCGTCAACAACATCTATATAAGGTCCTAATTTATTAGTTGCAGATATTTTAACACATGATACTTTACATTAATATAATTAACTTTAAATATAAATTAAGAAATCTTTTCATGTAATTTTTTTGATTTCATTTTCCTAACAAAAAAATTAATTATAATTTCGTCTAAAAAAAATCATCATGTGTGCATTATCACATGTCACAATAACACTGTCTGTCATGTCATCAAACGACACAATCCAAAGGAAAATAACATGACATTGACAATAAAGTATTTAATTTATCGACGAGAAGTGGCCAGTTCCAGTAAAGTGGTACGTAAAAGAGGTACTAGAATCTGTTCAATGAGTTTTCATTTAATAATCACATAAACAGGGTGCTTTTACGTAGGAAATTTGTTTTTCCGTTTTTTCCAAAAAAACATCGTAAAAGCTATAATGTTTCACGGTTTAATATACTCCAGAGACCGAGTACTATCAGCTGCAAAAATATCTGCATCTAATAAATTAGGACCTTATATATATAAAAGAAGCTCCCTGATAAAGATGCACGCACAGCCTAAACCCCTGGTCCTATAGACTCCAAATTTAGCACGTAGGTTCCTTTTATGGTGTAGACGGGCACTAAGAAAGGATTTTTCAAAATTCACCTTCTAAGGGGTTGAAATGGGGGTCCAAAATTTGTATGGCGAAATAAGATTGGTTGAACTATTTTATCCAAAATTTCGCAAGAGTATTCTTTAAAGTAATTGAGTAAAGGTATGCTTAAGGTTTTTTAAAAATTCAACCCCTGAAAAAGGTAAAAAGGGTGACAAAGTGAAAAAATCAAGATGGGTATCGTTTTTATAGTTTATCGAGTCGTAGATCACGAAAACAATCACGATTTTAAAATTTAACGCGGCGGACGTGAAATACTATGTACACGGTTATGGTGTGATGGGGTAAAATTCGAAAAATATCAATATAATTTTATTATTTATTTATATTTATGTTAATTTCTGGTTCTAGAGATTCCAAATTTAGCGCGTAGGTTTCTTTGAGGATGTAGGGGTGCTCTAAAAAGGTTAAGTCGAAATCCACTCCCTAGAGGGTGCAATGGGGGTCCAAAGTTAGTATGGCGAAACAAGATTAGTTGGACTATTTTGTCCGAAACTTCCTAGGAGTATTCTTCAAAGTAATAAAGACATGTTTGCAGGTTTTTTGAAAATGTAACCCCTGAAAAAGGTAAAAAGGGTGAGGAAGTGAAAAAATCAAGTTGGGTATCGTTTCTATGGTTTATCGGGACGTAGATCACAAAAACGATTTTAAAATTTAACGCGGCAGACGTGAAATACTATGTACACGGTTATGGTGTGATGGGGTAAAATTCGAAAAATATCAATATAATTTTATTATTTATGTTCATTTCTGGTTCTAGATATTCCAAATATAGCGCGTAGGTTTCTTTGAGGGTGTAGGGGCGCTCTAAAAAAGGTTAAGTCAAAATCCACTCATTAGAGGGTGCAATGAGTCTAAAGTTTGTAGGGGAAACTTGACTATTTAAACTGTTTTATCCGAAACTTCACAGGAGTATTCCCAAACATAAATGACTAAAGACATGTTTTAGGGTTTTTGAGAATTGAACTCTTGAAAGTGGTAAAAAGGTTAAACAGTAAAAAAACAACATGGTTATCGTTTCTATAGTCTACTATCGTGTCGCTGTACCGAGGTGTACGTGAAATACCATCTTCTCTGTTATGGTCTCATGGGCTTGCGGGTTATGACAGGGGTATCGTTTTAGTGTTTATTTCTGATAAAAAAAATCTAAATATAGCATGTTAACCAACGTTAATAACCTTTTAAGTTTTCTCGAGTTTTCATGCGATAGTAATCAAAAGTACATATATCTGTGTATCCAAGGTGTTTTTTATAAAGTCAAAACAGTCGTCACCATAAATTTCGACATTTTTGATCCAATGGTGTAAATCGATGTATCGGGATCCCAGAGGTTCTTAACAAACTGCAAAAAAGGCTGCCTATTCAATTTCCGTTTCGATATTGTCCGTCATAAAAATCGGTGGTAATCTGAAGTTCTGACTGATCTGTTCATCATAATGAAACAAAAGTCAAATTTGCAAGAAACGGTAACAATATTGAGTTACTTCAAATGTTAATCAGCTCGCCTAATTATGGTCATCTTTGTTAGGCCTGGGAAACGACAAATGATAGTTTTTATCATCAAAACACAACAATCACCTATGTGAGTGTGATGTAAACTTTTAAAGATAAAAAACATTTGTCAGTTACCAGATAGTAAAGATGACCATAATATGATAGCGGATTTTGATAATAATCTATATCTGAAATGTCAAAGCGTTTCAAGTAATGATTTTGAGGTCAAAGGACTATGCGTCAAAATGGACCAAAAACCAACAGAGCTGGGAGTAGTGTCATTAAAAAGGTCTGTTTATGTACTTTATTTCATTCTATGGGTGCAAAGTTGAATTCCATTGGATAATTTTGTATGAGTAAGGCGTTCTGCGGGTACCCTCTAAGTAAATCACCGTCGTTCAGACACCATTCCTCATAGTATTTACTCTGACTAAAATACAAATATCTCAGTTTTGCAATGGAATTGAACATAGTGCCCGTAGAATGAAATGAAATAAATGTAAATACCTATTTAATGACACCACTTTCAGCTCTGTTGGTTCTTGGTCCACTCTCCATACAAATATGCCCATGGTCCTTTGCACAAAATGATCGGCACCTTGAATTTATTTAGTTTGAATCCGACCTTAATAAAAATCGGTATCTTAGGATCCAAGGGGGTTTTTACAAAAAGTGAGAAGCTATCACATCTAAAATTTCTAGAACTTTGATTTAATATTGATAAAAATCGATACCTACCGAGAAGATGAAAAGTTCTTCATATGGAATTTGAAGTCAAAATTGCAAAAATAATTCGCCATCATTATAGCCATCATCATATTAGTTTAATACGACCGTGATAAAAATTTATAGAACGCGGCCGAACCGCGGGTAAAAGCACCATCCGCCACACTTAAATCGGTTAAGGCAAACGCGAGATAATCGCGGGAAAACATTAACATGCAGTGAATAGATATTAGAACGCGGGCGAAGCTGCGGGTAACTGCTAGTTATGTAATATAATAACAATGTAGGCGCAGGGGGCAATCAAAAACGATCGTCCGAGTCAGACCAGCCTGCGTGTCAAGGTCACAGCAGCGAGTCGACATCGACTAATTTTAATAAAATATAACAAGATAGCTGTTGCGCCACATCTCATGCTCTCCGAGTGACCCCCGCGCCGAGCCCAGCGGCACAGAATGCATAATGGCCACGACATTGGTCTAAGGCGACCAGCGGCGAGCGAATCCATGAGTGGGACCGGGATGCCGATATGGGTGCGAGAGGGAGCACCATACGTTTTCCGCTAAGCTTGTCGCCTTACGCCGCGGCCACGACATCGGTCTAAGGCGACCGGCTTAGCGGAAAACGTATGGTGGTCCCTCTCGTACCCATATCGGCATCCCGCTCCAACTCATGGATTAGCTTGCCGCTGGTCGCCTTAGACCAATGTCGTGGCCGGGCCGTTAGACCGATGTCGTGGCCGCGGCGTAACGGCTCGGCCACGGACACGAGCGAATTGTGGCGCGGTAAGCGTTTTCTCTGTTCATTGCGCGGTCGCCACGCGTAACGTGCGCTGATTAATTGGGAACACACGCAATGATTAGGAAAAACGCTTGCCGCGCCGCAATTCGCGCGTGTCCGTGGCCGAGCCGTAATAGCGTGATGACGCACGCCTCCTACGAAGTACGAGTAGAATAACGTGGAAATAATTGTAGGCCCATCAATAAGCGCAGCACAGACTTAACCCAAGTTGAGGAGTGTCTTCTCAGAAGAGTTTTGCACTCTGTCAACAAGGGTTATTTTATCTACATTTTCATAAGAGAAATAATCTCTATTTAAAAAGTGAAAAAACAAGTAAGCCCTTTTGAAAAGACAGTCTTCAGTTGTTAGGTGCATCGTAAATACGTACAGTCAAGGTACAAGATATAGATGCGCGCAAAGTGCAAAAAATATGTATGCATAACCCTACTACTATAAGATAAGGTCATGTACATATTTTTTTATACTCTGTCCGCATCTTTATTTTTTACGTTGACTGTACCTAATCCGAGAAATTAGTCCTAACAGCGAACTTTCCATTGATTGAATGCTGCTTTGATGATATTATGTACCTACATAAATACATTCGGCTTTATGACTGAGCTACAATGATTAATATGATTATGAATCAAAATAGAAGATGTATTAATATGTCATAAAGGGAGCAAAATAGTATACTAATTTACGAGGAGGGCTCACATTGAAACCTGAATGAAGCGAAGGAATCTGAGCTCATTTCTGCATTCAAAAGTTGGAGGCTAATGTGAATCAAGTTCATATTTTTTCTACCTTGTGAAGTAAGCGTCACATTTCACTTCGGAAAATATGGCTTTATATTACATTATGTAAACATACTAAAGTAATTTTCATCATACGTTTCCTCACGATAAGCGCAAATGGGGCCACTTTGTTTTACTCCTATTAAAGAAAATTAAGTAGGTACATATTACATCTCTAGTTTTAGCACGCAGCAAGTATTCAAGTAAGTACCTATACAAATTTATAAAGTATCAGGTATGTCCAGTCATCGAACCAGCCACATGGTCCGGTTCCAGGTTCCATTATGTACGTGATGTCAACGTTTCATTGCAAGTTTGAGTAATTGATAGCACATTACTGCAGACGCTAGGCGCAGGCGGATTTGTATTTAAAAAAAACCATTGAGTTACTATTTTTCATACACTTTCTTCGACCGTAACTCAGTGGAAGACAATAAAATATATAGAATTCTGCTAATGAGGATCGAAAGAGCCCGCGATTCGGAGTAGAAAAAATATGAAAATATCCAAATTTGGAGAATTTTAAAAAACTACAACAAAATAAAAATCCGCCCATATACATACAAATAGAGATATAAAGCCTGCAAAATTTGGTTACCAGGCTATGCAAGTATAGCAATATTACAGTAGGTACAAAAAATACGAATCAACATTATTACAAAAATTTTCAAATAACGTCAAATTTTTTTTTAATCTTTATGTCAATCTTTTACCCGGTAATGTTAGTTATATTTTTTTACCGTTAAATGCCAAGGCGTTCTGTCACTTGTCAAAAGAAGGTTACTTTCAGTACTTTGCAGGCCTAGGACATATCAAGTTCAGTCATCGATCCAGCGACATGGTCCTGGGTCCAATTTGACACGTAATGCCAAAATTTCATTGCATCTTTGAGAAAATCGTATTTTGACCCGTTGAGACTGGAAGAGGTCCTCACTTTGATAATAAAATGTTTGTGTTTGCACTCTGTGCGCTGACCGAATAGTATTGCATTGCGATGTCTCCGAATAAACTACCAAGCCTTACAGTAAGCACATCGCAACAAGCGTCGTGAAAGAAAATACGGTCAGTTAAAATATTTTTTATAGCGGGGTCACTTTGTTCGCAATGATAGACATGGTATGTCATATCATTTATAATCATATAGATCAAATAATAAGATAGTTGCGTGATTGAGACAAGAAATACCTACATCACCTACTCAAGAGGTTTGCCCTTGGGTTCCGATACCGATCGGTACTTAATTATATAGAAAATGTCAAGTCGCAGTGGGGCCTTCAGACTCAAGACTTCAATAAATCAAGAGAGATGAAAAAATAAACACCATCGTAGAAAATTTAACCCCTCGTATGCTTAGGCACGGATCCGTGCGTGGGAATTTCAATCTATTGTTTTAAATGTCAAGGTCACTTTTTCAGTAACGTAATTTGACAGGCCGCATACGAGGGGTTAAATTACAGAATTCCCATCAAAAATGATTATGAAACCTACGGAGAGCATAAACGTTCGACGCATTCAAGAAAGCTTTCAAAGATTTCATTGAAATTTGAAATACCTACGTATACCTAAGTATCAATGGCTTCCTAGCCCCTCCATATTGGAACGAGATAGGACAAACGATTAGACGTTAGTGGGGACCAGCGACTGACAAGATAAGGGTTTCAGCAACTCACTGTTAATACCTAGACCGTCGTTCGCTGAATAACCCGGGTTTCGGGGATGTTTAGGTGACTGCGTGATTGTACGCCGATTATTTTGTTAGGCTGCTGGCACATGGTTTGCATGTTAATAATAAACGGATTACTGCAATTACATAACTAGTTTGAAACATCATTCCGACGGTTCATTGAGCACGAATCGTGTACTGTATGTAATCTGACTATAGTCTTATTTCTGCGATTAACTACGTATTGGCAAGTATCGGTTATTGTAGAAAGTGCATTTTGTGATACAGTCATATGACCTTCACCTTTTACTCAATCTATATCGAAAAGAGACAAAATTGAATTCAGTCCACAGATTATGAAATATATTTCGGTAGTGGAAATCTATATTGGAAATGAAACTATGTTCAAAATTGTATACTCTTTAAAATAGAGAATTTACCGTAAAATTATATAACTTGAGAGAGCGAAAGCATGTTGGGTTATGCTCAGTGTAGGGCTCCGTAGGTATTAAAAAACGGCTGGACCAATTAGTTTTCCTTCAAAGTATTCTATAAACCTAATAATTAATAATCATGATTTATTTCATATTTTCGGAATCACGGATCTAAAATTAAAGGGGGGACATTTTTTTTTAAGTTCTGGAGTAGTTATCTCCGAAATTATTACTTTAAAATCTCTGAGATCATTATTATTTTTGAAAACCTGTTCAACGGTAGGTACCCCACACTACAGGATTTGACAAGAATGTTAATAGTGTAAGATTGTCCATGTATATCTTAAGTCTTCCTGTAGACAAACTGTCTCAACAGTTTTACAGGACTTTTGTTAATTTCAGAACTATGTAGTACTCTTAATAAATAAATAATAATAAAAATAATAAGTAAAAAAAAACTTCCTCACTTCTTACGTTTAGGGGAGGCACCCAAAAAAAATATTCTATCATATTGTCGGCATGACTAATATGTATACTAACACCAAATTGCAAATTTCTAGTAGGTACTAACGGTCACTGAGGTATGCTGCGGACAGACAGACAGACGGACATAGCGAAACTATAAGGGTTCCTTGAATAGTACATTCGAGCCGCCGAGGGCAGAGACGAACAATAAATAAGTCTATCAACGACAGACAGAAAGAAAGACTTTTTAATTGCCTTCTTAGTCAATTTATTTTTAACCCCGTCGACGAACGTCTGTCATAATTTTCAATTAAATCAGAATGATAATGATGTCAAATATCTTATTCGGCACAATAAGCTTTTAAGCTTTGGTACGAAATTAGGAGACACTTATATTAGGAATTCCGGGTCGGCGGTGTATTTTTAGGGGCTCCGCCGAAACATAAGTCATGATATGACACGCAACACACTCTGCAAGCAATTAGGGGATCTGTAAAATAAAGTTTTGAAACGGGTTCGTCTCCAAAAAAAGTTTGATTAAAGGAACCTATCTATAATTCAAAGCGAAAGCAAATAATGATGGCACTTTTATCTAACAGGGTCGCGCAGGCGTACCCCACTCCCCACTCATTGTCGTTACGTACTAAATTGAAGTTATTTTTTCGCATTATGTCCTCATAAAAGGTTAGAGTGCGTACATTTACGAGTATTACTGAATTTATGCATGTAACATACCAATAGCTAATTAAGATTTTATATAACGTCAGGAATAACCATCATTTTTACAGGAAATCACCTCTAGGTTTATTTTTCAGAATAAATGTAATAAGAATGTATCTATTGTGTTTCTTGGTCCTATTCCTATTGCAACTTCAACTTTACT
>JALPQI010012744.1:0-32029 GCA_025490895.1 Thaumatotibia leucotreta | reverse complement strand
AAATATAATAGCTCACGCATTTACCGCTACTAATTGTGTACAAACCTTTTGGGAACTGCTCACCATAATGCATCTGTTGACTTGGTCAGTTTTACTACTGATTTGCAAGTAAAACTTAAACATTTTTCGTTGTCTGTGAATACATCACAATTCCTTTATTATGTCATTTCAATTATAAAAACCCGCTTAGCGATGTTAGCGACACACTTCTCAGAAGCAGGCTCTACTTAAGTGAAGACAATTTATCATGCTCGTAAGATCATCCTTTTACAAGTTACTTGCGCATTTAATCTGAAACTCAGCTCGAAAAATATACTGATATTGTTGGTATGGTTCTTTCCTGCCATAAATCACAGTTTTTCCCAGCAGCTTTGTTTGCGGACTTATGCATTTTCATTAGCTCTACAAAGAAGAATTTCATTCAATCCTTTTTAGTACATTTGCGTATTTCCAATTTGGAAATATATTACAGCATTTCCCCACTTTAGACGAAGGTCATTTTAGAAACCTTGTCAGAGGACAAATACGTACGTAACACTGTAACACATACGTGTACGTAATACGCACGTTTACATAGGTAAAGGCCTAATTAAATATGTTATGTATTTTAATGACATAAAATATACAAAATGACTTCGATGAATTGTAGGAGAAATTATTTTTTTAAAGCGTATAATATAGTCTGGCAAACCAGTTTGTTTGTGAGTAGAAACCAGAAAAAATATATCCATCCCTCTTTGTGGAGTCGCAATATTAGCATAAGAAAATAAATTTACGATTCTGACTATGCACGAAACTGACAAATCCTGGCCAAAGTATAAATCGGTAGGTACTTTAATATTACTTTACCTTCTCAACTGCTAGTTAGTATACATCTTTACTTTATCTTTTCACTGATCTAGTAAAAAATCAATTTGCATTTCCATTTCATAATATTTACATATTTGATTATGTACGTAAGTACTTTAACAATATCATTTTAAACTGGATAAATCCATTCTGGCTTTAAAATAGTAGGTACAGATTCAAAAGCATATGAAATCCCAACAATACAACTGAGATTATAAAACGGTTTCATATCACGGTGTCATATTCCTGTCTCGTTCGTATGCCGAACAATGGAGCAAGCGCACCGAGGAGCCGGAATAACCCATTTACCACCGACTATCTGACAGAATAACCGTTACGTAATACAGAAAGTAGGTACTAGCTTAGTAAGTTCCGAAGCTAGAAATGTATTGTAGAAATAAATATTTATACTTATGTACATAATATTTTAGTACCTAGGATATTCTCAATCTTATGCAAAATAGGTAGGTATATTATGTGGGTCGAGGTCGAGAGTGGCGTAAACTAGAATATTTGCCCAAACTTCGATGAAAATTTAGATAGGTAAATACAGACTAGATATTCATTTACAGTTTCTGGTGACTTACTTAATCAGAGATGATATCGATATATAATAATTATTATAATTATCTCGATATCATCTCTGATTAAGGGGGTTAGTTGATGCTGTAGGTAAGCTAATTAGCTAACCTACAGCATCAACTAACCCCCTTAAATAACTGTTTGTCCCTTTCGGTCTTAACAATGTGTCCATAAGAGCAAAAGGGACAAACAATACTTAGCGGCTTGTTAAGTTAGCAAGCGTTTATGAATAAGGGGTTAAGACTCCAATCACATTCATGCCAGTAACACTTGAGTATTGAAATACGTATTGTAATAAGGTAAAGTGTCCACTTCCTTTTAGTTAGTATGCTTGTTGATACCTATCTACTGTGAAAATAAAAAAGTTAAAACCCGATATATTAAAATAAAATAAGTAAAACTGGACCATTAGCAGTCACGCTGCTTCGTAGACACATGAATCAAGTGGATAAACTCATCTCCCCACGATTTATAACCTCTTTTATTAAAATACATTGTTGCGTATCGTTTCTCGCGCGATTTGAGTTTCCGCGCGTCTGGTCGCGGCGCGCCGGGCGCCGTTCAATAGCGTACGATTGAAGCAGAAAAGGCACCACGTAGATAAAATTTAACATTAAATAGATTTTCATTTGTCATTCTACCTATTGAGTTTATTATGTCAAAACAATGTTAATAATTACGATTTGAATGATATGTAATTTTAGTAATAGTTAAATCTCAAAACAAATGTTTAAAACTTAGGTCACTCTCCGCTCGCAGAGAAGAAATGGAAAACATGCAGAGTTGCTTAATTGATTCCTTATTGGGAGTTAAATCTAATTGGACTTTTAGATTACTAAGATGATAAAAACAAAAAATAAATAAATAACCTATTGAATATTTATTATGCTCTAATTGCAAATATATTTTTATGTCACACAAACTACTACAACCAGAATCGAATGTTTTAGTGCAACCGATCTGAATTACTACAGCTTAGAAAGTTATTTTACAGAGCACACAGAAATTACAGAGATATACATAACTAAAAACAAGAGCAAAATACTAAAATAGTGCCTACTTAATAGAGCAAAAGCGATTGGCAGGGAGGATGGATCATAAACAATCGCTAACTACTTTTTGTGTGGTCCTTGCTAACAAAAGGATATTGAACTGGCCACTTGCCAAGTGTGAAATACTACTTGTCCTTTTCATGCGATAAACATGCTAAGGAGATGAAAAATAACGGTAGTGAAAATTTTACACAGAATACAGTGAAATTCATATTTTCGACTTGATTTGATTTACAAGATTAGAAAACATCAATTTATTTTTATAATTAAACAAATTGATATTGAAGTTACTTTTTTACAATGCGGATAATCCCACAATGTCGTAACAGATGTGCTTACCATAGAAAAAATCAACTGCGAAAGACTCTGGTTGTCACGGGATTCGAACCCGCTTCCTCTGGATTGCCGGTCCAACGTGCTTCCAATTACACCAGACGACCTTCCGTCGATCACAGCGAATTTTTCCAATGGTATTGTGAATCTAATCACTAGCGGCATCTGTACGTAATGTTTCGAAGGTACTACAACCTTAAGCCACACTCCTAAGACGTATGTCTCACATAATCGTCTGCAAACTCGGCAACTCTCCGTTGCGTTGAATTTGCTAGAGAGGGCGCTGTAATCAATACAAGATTAGAAAACATCAATTTATTTTTATAATTAAACAAATTGATATTGAAGTTACTTTTTTACAATGCGGATAATCCCACAATGTCGTAACAGATGTGCTTACCATAGAAAAAATCAACTGCGAAAGACTCTGGTTGTCACGGGATTCGAACCCGCTTCCTCTGGATTGCCGGTCCAACGTGCTTCCAATTACACCAGACGACCTTCCGTCGATCACAGCGAATTTTTCCAATGGTATTGTGAATCTAATCACTAGCGGCATCTGTACGTAATGTTTCGAAGGTACTACAACCTTAAGCCACACTCCTAAGACGTATGTCTCACATAATCGTCTGCAAACTCGGCAACTCTCCGTTGCGTTGAATTTGCTAGAGAGGGCGCTGTAATCAATACAAGATTAGAAAACATCAATTTATTTTTATAATTAAACAAATTGATATTGAAGTTACTTTTTTACAATGCGGATAATCCCACAATGTCGTAACAGATGTGCTTACCATAGAAAAAATCAACTGCGAAAGACTCTGGTTGTCACGGGATTCGAACCCGCTTCCTCTGGATTGCCGGTCCAACGTGCTTCCAATTACACCAGACGACCTTCCGTCGATCACAGCGAATTTTTCCAATGGTATTGTGAATCTAATCACTAGCGGCATCTGTACGTAATGTGACGACGGAAGGTCGTCTGGTGTAATTGGAAGCACGTTGGACCGGCAATCCAGAGGAAGCGGGTTCGAATCCCGTGACAACCAGAGTCTTTCGCAGTTGATTTTTTCTATGGTAAGCACATCTGTTACGACATTGTGGGATTATCCGCATTGTAAAAAAGTAACTTCAATATCAATTTGTTTAATTATAAAAATAAATTGATGGTTTCTAATCTTGTATTGATTACAGCGCCCGCTCTAGCAAATTCAACGCAACGGAGAGTTGCCGAGTTTGCAGACGATTATGTGAGACATACGTCTTAGGAGTGTGGCTTAAGGTTGTAGTACCTTCGAAACATTACGTACAGATGCCGCTAGTGATTAGATTCACAATACCATTGGAAAAATTCGCTGTGATCGACGGAAGGTCGTCTGGTGTAATTGGAAGCACGTTGGACCGGCAATCCAGAGGAAGCGGGTTCGAATCCCGTGACAACCAGAGTCTTTCGCAGTTGATTTTTTCTATGGTAAGCACATCTGTTACGACATTGTTGATTTGATTTGTAAAATTGGTTACTTATTTAATAAATCAAAATAATATTGTTAAGTTGCAATACAAGTTCTTTTTAAATTGTTTTACCGTGAACTGCACTAACTAGGTATTTACTGACAAATTGGATTTAGACCAATGAAAAAAATTATCGTGGTTTTTATAGGACTCGAATAGAGTTAGATTGCGACACAACTTGCTGTGCCCAATTGGGTAAAAATTTCACGATATTTATCCCGGTTGAAAATTTTAAAGTAGTGTAATTTGGTGATATCCAGAACGGCTTAATGATTTATTACACTTAGATAATATTATCTATAGGGGGATCTGTATTTAAGGAACATTAATTGCATTCAATGCCAACCGCAGCAAATGTGATTTACGCATTCCCAGGGTGTGACATATCCTGTTTCCATAACGTACTGAAGTCGGGCGAAGGGACGTAAATCCTTCCTGTTAATTTATAAATGCCGAGCACGTGTTATGAGTGTTGTATTTATTACACTACTTAATATGAATAACACCGTTATATAGTATTATTTAAAGTGGCATTTGTCATTTGTCACGGATAGTGGAAACAAATCGTTAATTAAGAATTATAGCCTAAGGAATCAGATGGTCTTCATAATTGTATTTATAGTAACAGTTGTGACATTTTAGGTAATTTATTAAATAGATAATGTACCGTTCCCTGTAAATTTCCTAATAGACCCAAAATAAATTTTGGGTTTACCTTTTGGGACATTACATATTATAATTACTGTTTTGAGGAATTAACCGGTAACAACTCACCACTGTTTGTGAGTAGGTAAATTAACTTTCAAAATAAAAATGAAATAAAGCGTATTACGAATGATATTTTACATAATATATATATCATTCAAATTGCATAGTCGATCATAATTTTCCAGTTAGTTGATTAATTTCTACCTGAATTAGTCAGGGTGAATACGCCCTTTAGGCAAGTCCCATTTTCTTTGACCATGACATAAAAGTACCGTGATGCCAGTAGATATATGACGTGATAGCCCAGAGGCTTAAACAAGATCAAAGTAGGTGCCTACGATACCCTTGTCATATTATCAGTGGTAACTTGACCGAAATTATGATTTTGATCTTTAATTTGACTACTTCATTAGTTAATTACCCTTAAGGAATTGGCTACCTTGCCGTAATGTACGATTCTCCTTGAATGAGTAGAGACTGCACTCATTAATGTAAGGCCGGATCGCGGACACTTAGGAAATACATTGCTTCTGCAATGCCTGCATGCATGCATCAGCCTATGATAGTCCACTGCAGGACGTAGGCCAGCATGTTGATGATGATGAAAAACATCGTGTCATGAATAAAAGCAACAAGGTACGTCATGAAACATCCGAGATAATGCCAATTCTTTTTCAGGTTAGAAACTTTTTAAAATAAACACTATTCACCGATTACACCGCGAGGGATAATGGGCCGTGGCAAACAGTAGCGGCTTCGATTCCAGACATTTGCATGCTAATGTTGCGCTCGCGTTCCGATTGTTAACTATTCTGTTTGACGGCGAATAGTGATGGTCTGGGGTTACCATGATCTCAAATACGATTCAGTTTAGGTTCGGCTTGTTAAATTTTGACAGTTATTCTATGGAACTGACACATCGCCATTCGGATTTGGTCCTAAACTGAATCGCATTAGTAGATCGTGGTTAGCCCCCCCAGATCGTAGATTGCTGAGTGACAATAACAGCTAGCCCAACTAATATTTGTTTACAGTTACTCAAAGTAGAAAGCACTCGCTCAGCAGTAGTCACAATGTTGTATTAGCATTTATTAGACAGCGGGACGATTTGGAAGCCTTGGTCAACAATTGGCCAGAACTTACACAAAATAGCAGGTTGTGGAGGTTCGATGAAGAGGTATTTTGCTAGCAGGGAGACATCCTTATAGGCTAAGGAAAAAAAATCAATGATGGTTAAACACAATACTGCCTAATACACTTGCGCAGCGTGGCGATTATGGGCATTTACCAACTCCCTAATGCGTGCATACGCAATAATAGAAGAATTCTGAATCCAATAGTGGACTGACATATCTTTGAATGGGAACATAATCCTATTTGTGACGGATCAATGGATTACCCAACACTATTTTCTACAAGTCTAAAATTAAAACTTCGTTTAATATTTATAAAGGACGATTTATATCTACATGGAATACATGAATAAATACCAAAAGACGGGAGGAATTATTACAAACATATCTATTTTCTACCAATAAATATAAACGAGACATACGTAGTAGGTAAATTCAGCTGTGTTTTTTCTATCCTTTGAGCTCTAATGCCCTTTTAGCTCCGCTTATAATTTATAGAAACGATGAATGAGCTAAAGTTAGTATTATGTAGTGTACACTAATTATTTCTCAAAATATAACACCACAGAATAAGGACACGTTGCGCCGCACTAGGACAGAATAGTCCGATATGTAAAATAGCAGTGGCTGCACTACGGGAAGTTACTCTCCAATAACTATTGACTACTTCCTATACAGAATATTTTATCGTTTTATGAATATTCCCTGTTCTACACTCACTTTGCTCGGATACGAAATTAACATTGAATATTCACGGGATATCAGTACTAAAATCATAAATGCCTGTATGTTATTATGCTTCCATGAAAGGGTTTAGCAGCCTTACCGAACAAGAGGTGCCTTTCCCCACGGATGAGGTCAATATTTTAGGTGGTATACTAGCAGGACCTAAGAATACTCCATGCTTAATATCAGCTCTAGATCTTCTTTTGTTTCAGAGTTATTCAAGATAATGTAAAATATACAGGGTGCCGTTGAAAGTGGCATATTTCGTAAACTGTTCAAGTTAGATCAACCAAACAAAATTGTGTTTGATAACAATAAAATAAACTACAAAATGCATATTTTTAACCTGCATCTTGTCCTTATTTTTCATAATAAAAAAAGGTTTCTCGTTTTTTTTTCCATATTTTTTTTTATTTCACGCGGAGGTACACCTACAAAAAAAATATGCATACATAGCCACTAATGTCCACTGTATACATAAATAAAAATATTTTCGTAAATCATCGTGCGTCATGCCAAAAAAAATTTTTTTTCAGAAGTAGTCGTTACTGGCATACAAATAAAGTACCAGTGCAGTGTGAACATAAGTTAGTGTGTAGGTATACAATCTCTCGACACTTACCGCACAAAATATCATTGACGTAAATTGACTTATTTATTTAGTGCATTTGCTATATAAATCAGCCTCTTGTCCAGTTTGTATGCATTTTTTCTTTCCACATATATTTTTTAACGTTTTTTCACAAGACTTACACTTAGTTTTTTCCATTTTCCAACAGAAAATGCAACAAATCAAATGTCGAAAACAATACTATGAAAATGAAAAACATTTATTTAGGTATCTAAAATTACAGCTTGTTACATAGCATAAACATTTTACCGATACAGGGGACATCTGATAAGCCTAGGATTAGTGTCCTGAGCCCTAAACTAGGTAAACCTGTCTTATAGGAATCAGGAGAAATAAAAAAATGAAGTGAAACCGCCCCTTGGTTTACAAACGATGTTATTACTTTTTACAGTATTACAGTGGACGTTTATGTTATGATATTATAAGTTGTTATAGTCTTGTAATAGAAGGTACAAATTAACAATTAGGCATATTACTTTATTCTTAACTAATTAACATGCTTGTTTTTTATTGCGAGTCTATCTCTGTGCGTGTATGTGTGTGTGTTTGTGTTTGTATGTTTGTAGAGTATAATATATAAATATTCTCAAAACGTTAATGTAAAGTGCTGATGTGAAACATAATTAATACTCGTATGCCACTGACTGCGAAGATATGTTTATTATTTTCCAATATATATTGTTTTTTTTTGTTGTTATCTGATATCTCCGAGAATCGTGAACCGATTTTAAACTTTATTTTTCTGATCGTACGTGTATTACCCCGAGATGATCCCGTTGGCACCAAGTTGAGGTCTGATGATGGGATCTTGGAGAAATTGAGGGATCTCTTCTCTTGTGTGTATAATACAATAGTGTTCAATAAAAGTACTCACCCATATAAACTAATTTATTTGTTTTTTTATTTTTTTTTTTATTTATTTATTTTTTTTCTTTCTATTCCTATCATGTAGGTAGGATGATAAACATTATGGCGTGCACTAAATCACCTTGAAATTACCTACTAGAAACCTTTCAGTCTCCGCGTAGTCCAGAGTCATAGCCCAGTTTCGAATATCCATAACTATGTGTCAAATGTTTATCTCTCTTTTATAAAGCAAATGTACTAATAAGTCAATTTACGTCAATGATATTTTGTGCGGTAAGTGCCGAGAGATTGTATACCTACACACTAACTTATGTTCACACTGCACTGGTACTTTATTTGTATGCCAGTAACGACTCCTTCTGAAAAAATTTTTTTTTTGGCATGACGCACGCTGATTTACGAAAATATTTTTATTTATGTATACAGTGGACATTAGTGGCTATGTATGCATATTTTTTTTGTAGGTGTACCTCCGCGTGAAATTAAAAAAAATATGGAAAAAAAAACGAGAAACCTTTTTTTATTATGAAAAATAAGGACAAGATGCAGGTTAAAAATATGCATTTTGTAGTTTATTTTATTGTTATCAAACACAATTTTGTTTGGTTGATCTAACTTGAACAGTTTACGAAATATGCCACTTTCAACGGCACCCTGTATATTTTACATTATCTTGAATAACTCTGAAACAAAAGAAGATCTAGAGCTGATATTAAGCATGGAGTATTCTTAGGTCCTGCTAGTATACCACCTAAAATATTGACCTCATCCGTGGGGAAAGGCACCTCTTGTTCGGTAAGGCTGCTAAACCCTTTGGTGTAAAGATAGTGTAAAGTAAGTGTGTTCCGTGAAACCTAGCCCTTTAACCCCCTTATTCATAAACGTCTCCTAAATTAGCAATGTGATACGTATCGTTTGTCGCTGTTCTTCTTATCAATACTTCAATAAGACAAAAAGGGACAAAGAATACTTATCACCTCGCACTTGGTAGGATGAGATATGTTCATTGAATGGAGATAAAATGTTTTTACAAAAAAAATGCATATTTTCTTTGGATAACCTAAACCAAATGCTAAGCAGGCGAAGAGCAACAGCTACTTAGTTATTAAGTAAGTACAACGATGTTTTCGAATTGTTTTTCATAATTAATTGTAGTTTCTCTTTACTACCTCAAGATTGATCATGCGGTACTAGAAGTACGTTGGTATGCTGATAAATCTACGAACGGTAATAAATTGTTAATTACCTATTCAACGTGGCTTGTAAGGTTACAAAGCTTGCCTGACCTGCGGTCATCGCATCGGGTGCCTCGCATTAACCTACGAAACCCAATCTACAGGTTATTTACTAACGTCTAAACATAACTGATTTATACGAACACAGCAATAAACGTCATCATAATCAACGATCTAAGATTATTGCACGAGTTAAATCAAAAGGATTTAGTTCCCCTTAAGGAACGAATTAACAAGCTTTTGAAGTTTATTGTTGACGGGTTAAATAAAGCTAATTTGTTAAATTTAACGATTGTACATGAAAAAATATATCTTAGGACGTCATACTAAAACATGCCCATATCGGGATTTGAAACCGAGACCCCTAGCTTCACAAACAGAGTCGCTGCCCTACGCTACGGACTCCGTTAAAATATATGATGATAATGTCAACTTTGTCAAATACAATAATACGCAACCAATATAGTCTAGTATAGTCATCATTATTGAATCACTAAAAGTAACGCAGCCATAAAAAGCGATAAAACGAACAGCAATGAAAATGTTCAGCATGAGACGACGAGAGTAGGTACCTAAATGCAGATTGTAACCGCTCGATATATGGTGCACGTCATTAATCTACGTCTAAATGCTCCTAAATTTGCGAATATTCTTGTGGCAATACCGCGACGCCGCGATATTGCTCGCTTTCGTGACCGCAAAATACGTCGTCAGAGGTACCTACTCTGCGGTTAGGGCTATATTAAGATTCCCTGCTCCAACCTTCCCCACTTCCCCTCGGTCCCCGGAACGCAATTTTTCCGAATACTTTATGCTAATGTTTACCGATACGGCATTAAGCCCCTTTCATTACGACGCTCAGATAAATTTCAATTGAATTTTCTCTGAAAACAATCTGTTTGGGCAAATTGAGAAGTTCGGCGCTCGTTTGCATAAAATAATAATAATGAAAGCGGTTGAGCAACCTTAGTGAGTCCTCACTCTACATTCCTATAGGTATCGACGGGGAAAAAGATGGATCACTCTTCGCGGAATGATTTTCTATGACACTTAGCCACACTTACTCGTAATACAATTTAATTCTAACAAGAGTTTAATATAATACTTGGTCGTTTTACAAATATATATAATTATAACAAGTTAACTCCGTGTCAAACCGAGATTGGTCCATCGGGAATGTTTTCTGATAACTAATATGTATCATTTTACAATCCATAATTATTGTTTGCTAACGCTAAGTATATTTACAAAATATTCTTTATTGTGTTTCAGGTAATGCAAACTTAGATGAGGAGACATACAAGTAATAATTGGAATTGATTAGTAAGTAGTAATACAGTGTGTGTCTTTGATAGCGACATTGGTTTTAAGTAACGATAGATTAAAGTGTTGTTAACCATTTTAGTAAAAGAATATAACGATTGCCTTTATTATTTAAGAGTAATTATTTTTTATAAAAATCTCGAGCAGCAATGTAATACAAACATTTATTTGACGTTTCTGAGAGGAAAAGCTAGTTTCGTTTTCATTTTAATTCGATCAAATCATTAAAGTAACTGCGAAATGTTGCCGACGTTAACTTATTTACTGAATTATCCATTACTAGAAAATACTACAATTGCAAACATGCGAGATTTGGACTACACTAGCACAACAATTTTATGTCAACAATTTTTTCTGTGTCTTACTGTCTTAGCCAGCACATTTTGAAACGTATTATTCACTGAACTGATATCAAAAATCACTGCACATACATTATCACTTCTTAGAAATCACATTACCTAGTTCAAACATTTTTATTAAATTTATTAGGAAAGTCTGTTGATCAACAAACTTGATGTTATCTTGACACTTCAACTCAATCAATGTGAAGTTTTCATTCGGTACATAAACAAACCAATTATCTGATTCCGCCTTCTTAGTTAACACAAAATTACCTAGCGCTTAATCGTCTCTGTCGCACTTATAGGAAAGAATGACAAAGACGGAAAACTAAAATACGCTACTGAGCGATAGCCATTGGCAACTTGGCTAGGCACCCTGGGCTGTTAAGTCCTTTTCTTATGAACAAGGGTCATGATTTTTGACGGACTTGTCATCGAAAAGTGTCACCGACATGTAGGAAGTAAATAGGTAGGTGATTGTAATTGTCAGGATGTCACTAAGAGCGAGATTTCAATGAAATCATATGTCAATTGTTAGGTTTAATTTATTAGTTATTGTTATTACTGATACATTGCGTGCCGAATTAATTTGTATGAAAAAAATTTATTTTGAATACTTTAACTAAATATGCTAATTTCAGTTCATTAAGACTTATTCTTTCACCCCTTAAAAGCAATGTCGTTATGAAAGACACACACTGTATATAAAAATAAATATTTATTTGTATAATAGGTAACACAAATAGTCCAAGAGTAAAATCGACCAATGAGTAAAACACTTTTAGATATACTTCATCATAAATATTATACATGTTTTATGCAAAAATGCCATTATTCGTCTTACAAAACCAAGCATATTATGTCTAATCAATTTTAAAGTTATTGTTTTCTCAAATAGCCTGCTTATTTGGTTTCGTATACTGTTATAATATGTACTAGTAAAGTGTAATCTGTATTCCAAGTAATACAGATTTAGTTCCGAATCCCATAATGTAGAATCTCGAAGAAACTGATTATGAAATAGTATTTTTGTGATATTTATGAGCTGTCGTGTTTCTTACGCCGCAACAACCTCTTAAATCATCTTTGATAATATATAATAAAACATTTATTTGTAAAGTAGCAATATCCTAAAAGCTTAGCACTGTCCCTCCTACAATAAATAACATGAGTACATTTATCAGAGCCCTGTGAATAAAACGACAAACGTAGTGTCCCATTCAATGCTTATTAGTGAGTGTATGAATTATGTATGTGGGGCGGTTATATGTGTACGTCAGCGGGTGAGTGATTGGTGCACGGGACATCTATTTGATGAACCAACGGCCGATTATCGTGGATTTCATACTTATCGTCGTTTATAATGGGACTTGGATCTCTTTTACATACTTAAATTAACACTTTTAATTAAAGAAAATGCGTTACAGCTTTTAATCCAATTTTTTTTCGTATGTTTCTTTCACTAAACTGGACGATAAGATCTGACATTCTAAAGGACGAGTACTTACTACTAACTTTCAAGGATGATGATAAATTACGATAAAGGATGAGTTATTGTTTTTAGCGTTTTGAGAATTAAACCGCACTTTAAAAGAAAATTACCAACCATCAGGGACTGGAACCGTTATTTTACAAAAACTTCGAAATAGCCCAATACTTTAAAATATTCTATACTCTTTATGTACTTCTCAATATTTGATGCAATTTACAATAACATAACATATTTTGAATTACTCCATTAACTTAGAATTTATATACCGAAAAACGAAAAAGAAGCATTCTTTTTGTATGGAGAAAATACCGGTTGCGGTCCCTGCCAACCATACCTTAAAGCGCAACGCAATAATTTCCAAGCATTATTACAAATTTACTGTCCGCCATTGAAGTCGTAACAAGTTACCACTAGTTCCCCTCCTCTAGTAATATCCCAACGGTACAACAATAAAAAGTTGCAAAAGCAATATGAACCGAGCAAGTTTGCAAAATTTACCAAATTAGCTTCAAGTGTAATACGTTTTTCTATGAAACTTTCGCCGAGCTAGCTTAAACTTTGCGCACTTTATTTATGGTCGGTTTCTCTTTGTGGTGGTAAGTAAGGCAGGGTGTCGGGTGCGTTACTTGCTAATAGACAACGCGGTGGTTATTTGAAAACTTTCCCGATCGCCCCTTCCTCTGCCCCTGCTCACCTCACCTACTGCAACACTCAACTTTTCTTCAATGTATTTAGGAGTTGCCTGTATCTTGTGAGCTTCGCTAACATTGTTTCAGTCGATGTTTTTTAGCATTCTAAGTATTTGCTACAAACCCTTCTTCCGTACATTTGTCGAATGACTGAATCTCAATGAATTTGGACCAATGTATACAACGAATTTTCCCGGATGATTAATTATCTGTCTATTGAATCACTCGTCAAAAAATAACATCAATATTTTACCACCATCTGTACATATTTCATACTTAGCTATTATATACTTGTAGTTATTATATACTTAGCTGTTGTAGAAAAACTACTTATTTTCTTTACATAGCAGTTCAAAATTAGTTCTTAAGATACTTGGGTCCATTATAACAAAACTCAACAACGTCTCATTTTTAACAGCGATTTTCAATTATAACAACCCTCAATACATTACTGTGACATAAACTATGTAGGCACCTATCATATAAGTTGTACTTATTTATGTTCCAAATAATTCAAAGGGGCATATAACATGGCCGTCAATTGTCTTAATAGGGGCAATTATTGCGCTAATTTATTTAATAATCGGCCTAGTAATTGCTGATGATTGATCAAAGTTATTGTAGTAACCAAACCTGGTCAAATAATATTTAATTTTATACAAAACTTAGAAAATATAACTGTCACTCTTTAGCCATATGACTACCTGCTGTTTGTTTATCTTTATTTTTAATCTTCTTTCACATGTTGTTTTCTGTAATATATCGATAAAATACGTTTATTGGCAGTTATTAAATGAGAAGTTCCTATGACAGCTCAACTTAAAATGCTACGAGGATGCTCCGAACTCTAGTGTGTATCATCATTTTAAAGGGTAACCTATTGAAATGTTCATATAGTTATTCTTATCTCTGAATGCCGTAAACAAATCAGATTGACACAATTTAAAACGGTGTATCAGTCTATAATTTGTTGACATAATCTTCAAATGATGTCCGCACGTGCAATGCAGATCAAAGAGACGCTCGTAAACTACATTCATCTCTCGGCGTCACATAATGCAACGACAGCTTTATGTGCCATGCACCGGCGCCTTAACTCCAGTCTATAAAGTACAATGTCCATCATCACAATATTCCCAGTATACCTTCCAGTAAATTGGAAAAATCTGCTTTTTTTATGATTACATAGAGTTAAACTGTTAACCACTAAATATTTAAAGGCTCTGCCTGAAAGCTACCCTCTACATGCATGATTCTGTAGATTATTTTTGGGGTAGGTAAATATATGAAAATTGGAAGGTATATTTTTCTCCGTATGTGAAGGCCTTTCCTTTGCAGCTGAAGATAATAGCAAAGGTCTCTTTTCTGAAATGCGGCTCTGTCATGTGCAAGCATTCTCCACTCTACGCTGTATGAATCCGTATATCCTCGCTATCATTGACTTGGTTTAAATCATCAAAATCAATATAAATAGTACTTAAGTATTCGTGTAGAATATTTTTGTTGAACTACTAGCTGACTAGGATCTTCCTTCGCAAGCAAGTTGAATGCCAACGACTTTTAATCAATGTAAGTGCGACTAAACTTCGACATGTTTTTTTTTAACTTCTTTACAAAGATTCGCGCCCCATCTAATCCTCTTTGTCTTTATATAAAATTGCAAAACTCCTAAACGCAGTTAAGCCCCCACCCTCTCTTGATTGCAAATAAATACCATTCACACACCCTCCACTTGGAGATAATTTCGTTTGGAGAGTGTTTTCCGGGTTGCCCGCGGGAAAACGACTTTTTAAGGCGCGAGACGCCTAAATATACGACGTGTTGGTATAAATTCACCATGTGTTGTGAAAAGACAGGTAAAATATACATAAATGTATCAGTTTTTTTCTGTTGTTTCGTAGATATGCTGGAGCTTACACACATAAATCGTTTAGTTCAACATCTGACAGGTATAATTATTTCAAAGGCATATACAACAGAACTACAATAAGTTATCATAATACATATCTACAATAGGTAATATCTGGGCTTTACTTAAATAGTAGGTACCCACTGTTATACTGGGAGAACTTGTGTTAAATGATACCGACTGCTTAGCTATCATTGGATAGTTAAAGCGTCGATATATGTGACGATAATAATATTGCTTGAAATCGAATGCATAAACTTGAACTGCCTCCATCCATCTGAAACACATCCTGGAAGTGAAGGAGTGAGCAAACTCGGGCACTGCGTCTTATCATCCAATATTCAATTTTATTGAAACAACATACAGTTCAATGTACTCTGCAGCGAAGTTTCGTTTCGGAAGCGATCTCACTCAGAACTCCACATCTTCAGTAAATCTCTCAAATTAAGTTGCCCCCTCCGTATCATCCGCGCATGCAAATATGTGCAGACAGACGCAGTGCTCAGGCTATTTTAACAAAATAATGGGCATGCTAAAATGTTCACTATTGTGTGGTATTAAAAGAGTAGTCGGCGGTAAATGGACGAAAATTCAGAAGGCAGTCCCGACGGGACATGCTTTGCAAAAATCGCGGGAATATAGAATAATAATAGTTTATCATAGCATTATGGCATCATATTTGAACGTATTGTTGACACCATGAGGCTGCGTATTAACGAGAAAAGTAGTTCTAAACATTCAGACTACTAACACTGTTTTTATTAATGAAGATCTTTTAGTTATTTGTATTTAACTCGCTGTCGAATACGAGTAGGATTTAAGAAAATACTACATTAAAATGATATATGTATTTACGTGCTTTATTAAAATTTTAAGAAATCATTTTGTGTTTGCACGACTGTTTAAAATTTTATTTATCTACACGTCTCATCAAGATATTTGACGATTCTCGTCGAATTTGGATTTTCGCATTAATATTCAATCCTTGATTTACCAGAAACTTTAGGTTCATAGGGCCCCCAGCGCACGCAAATTATCTGCTGAGATCGCGAAACGTCCGATTGACGTAACTAAAGACCGAAGAGCTGGCGACTTCCTCGCACAACGCATCAGCATTCTTGTTACAATACCACAAGGGCCAACCATAGATACAGATTATTTTAGTTCATTTAATCTACGAGTATGTATATAAATTCTATAGTGTTGAAAAATAACGATAAAGAGAAACATCATTATTGATATGCAAAATATATTTTTATGTGTGGCTCACAACTTTCTGGTGCATCTCTAATACATTTAAACTAGTTCCCAATATACTAACTACAATCGTTGCAAAAACACCAATCATAGTCATAGCATAAATACATCAGTACATCACATACCTTACGAATAATTTTCACAATAATATAATAATTCTACATATGTTTCTTGAGGTGCATGCAGACCAAACGAGCATTCGCTATTCTAACCCCCTACTCTACGAAATTAAATCGCAACACAAAATTCGATTCGTTGATTTCGTAGAGTGGGGGATAGAATAGCGAATGCTCGTTTGGTCTGAATGCACCTTTAGTCATTCTCGACCTATTCTAAAGATATGTTATGCCCACATATGGACGCGACTGACGCAACACGCTGCTGCATCGTGGTAAAAACCCACACGAAGTTTTTGCGCTGGTCCGAGATGCTTATTGCTTGCAGTTTACGGTCCGCGTATAGCTCGGTGCTGGTGTTTGTTGCTGAAGTTTCTTTAATCAGCAAAGTTGTTTTTGTTCTGCGCAGAGAATTGTGTTCGTTTTAACCATTTATGGCTAACTGCACATATATATGTATAGTAATATATATTTGTCAGGTTAAGTCTCAAGGATCAATCATGAATAAATTACTTACACGGCATTATTTCGACACAAAAGTTACCTACATATATTTTAGTAAGCCGGAGGTAGGCAATTTAATTTTCAATTATTCACTTTATATTAAAAGTAGCTATTATAAATATTTTGAACGAATACACATTTCTCTATCATAAGCTTCCTTACCACAACAGTTTATTACAGTTTCTACAATTACCTATATTGTGCATTGCGAGTTAGAAATTTAGTCAGCCTGGTTCAGGTTCCGGGTTCGAATATCGGTAAGGGCATTATTTTTAAATTTATTTATCACAAATATTTGTTTCTTGGTCGTGCTTGTCTATATTTTTAAGTATCTATCTACCGATTATATAAATCGTCGCTTGGTACGTATATCACATACTTTAATTTGAGCTTATCATGGGAGTAGGTTGATTTGTGTAAGATGTCTCAAGTTATTTATTTATTTTATTTTATAAATTACTAATATCCCCATTATAGTTATTTATTGCCCAATGCTAAATTGCTACTTGAAGCAGTATAAAAGCTTCTATTGTCTATTGTTTACAGTGTGTATACCAATCTCTACTCGTTATACTTCACAAGACTGCGCTCCAGGATTGCTATCTGCGCCGGCCAACGAACTCGGTATTATCTCAGAAAATACTCGAGAAAATGATAGTAACGAGCACCATTAAAGGTGAAAGTTCGCATTCAATATCTATTTCATTTCAGTAACCATTAAGTGAAAATGGCAGTACTTGGGTACCTACAAAATAAATAAGACATCTTAGCACATCATATAGGTAGGTACTCGTACTTTGCCTCTTGTTATTTTCGTGTAACCAGATACGTTTTATTCTATTGCCGTAACGTTGAATAGTAGTTCAGACTAATAACTCATAGCTTTTCAAGTACTTTTTAAAAATTATATTTGCAAAATTGAATACAGAGTGTGTCTTTGATAACGACATTCCTTTTAAGGGGTGAAAGTACAAGTCTTAATGAACTGAAATTAGCATATTTAGTTAAAGTATTAAAAAAAAAATTTTTCATACAAATTAATTCGGCACGCAATGTATCAGTAATAACAATAACTAATAAATTAAACCTAACAATTGACATATGATTTCATTGAAATCTCGCTCTTAGTGACATCCTGACAATTACAATTAATTACCTACCTATTTACATCATCCTACATGTCGGTGACACTTTTCGATGACAAGTCCGTCAAAAATCATGACCCTTGTTCATAAGAAAAGGAGTTAACAGCCCAGGGTGCCTAGCCAAGTTGCCAATGGCTATCGCTCAGTAGCGTAGTTTAGTTTTCCGTCTTTGTCATTCTCAATACTCAATACTCAATCTTTATTGCACTTATAATGTGGTTTACAAGGTGTTACACAGTAAGTTACAGAGACATTATAACCCTGTTGGGCACGGCAATTTTTTTGTCGAGAGAGGGAGGCTTATAATTAAAGTAAATTGGTATTCTGGTATCTACGGCACAATTTAAGCGGCTACTAATTAAATATTGGAACTAATGTTATTGTTATTACATTTTTTGTTTTGTATGAATTTTTTGTGTTTATAATGATTTTAAGTTATTGCATAGTTTTAGGTTGGTGTATAATTTTATTGTTGTACTATTTTGTAATCTAATATTAAATATGTTATTTGTTCTTGTCTATTCTAATGAATCTTCCATGTATTCTTGTATTGTATAATATGTCTTACTGATGAGAAACTTTTTTACTCTATTAATGAATTTTGTTGTATTGCTTTCTTGTCTGAATGAAACTGGTAGTTTGTTATACAATTTTATTGTCATATCATATGGACCGGATGAGATTAAGTTTAAGCGCGATGGGGGCAAGATTAGTTTATATTTGTGGCGTATTGGGCGTGTAGCAGGTAAGTCATCGCGTTTTGTGAAAAGCTGTTGCTGGTTACGTACAAATTTGCATGCTTCGAGGATATACATGCTTGGTAATGTAAGTATTTCATGTTTTAGGAAGTAAGGTCGGCAGCTGTCTGTTTGTTTAACATTTACAAGGATGCGGATCATTTTTTTTTGTAGGGTGAATAGTGATAGCATGTCAGTGCTATTGCCCCATAAAACAATCCCGTACTGGAGCCAAGAGTAGGCGTATGCATAGTACGTGATTAAAGCTGTAGAGAGATCGGTAGTTTTTTTTATTTCTCGAAGGGCATAAATAAATTTAGATATTTTTGTGCGGATTTTTTTTACATGGGACTTCCAATTCACATGGGTATCAATATTTATTCCTAATAAGGTAAAGTGGTTAACGACTTCTAGTTCTGTATCATTGTATGTAAAGTTTATAGGCAAGGGTTTTTTTTGATAGGGGTGAAAAGATATAATTTTTGTTTTTAGATAATTAATTTCCAGGTTATGATCGATCATCCAGGTTGAGATTGTGTCCAGGATATGAGTAAGATTAGTGTTTAAGTTAACGTTATTGTGACAAGCAGTAAGTATTGAAATATCGTCAGCAAAGAGCACACATGGTTCTGTTATGATTTTTGGTAGGTCATTAATATATATTAGGAAGAGAAGGCATCCAATTACACTTCCTTGTGGAATTGAAGCCTTCGTAGTTATGCTATTTGATCGGATTTTAAGTATTTCTGTAGTATCGGAGTCAAAGTATTGTATCTCAACTATTTGTTCTCTATTGTTTAGATAAGATGTAAGCCACTTATGGGCTGGACCTCTTATGCCTATTTCATATAATTTATTTAGGAGTATTTTATATTGGACCTTGTCATATGCTTTTGTCATGTCTAGCAGTAAGCCTACAGCATATTGTTTCGCGTTAATTATATTAAAAATTTCCTGTGTATATTTAAATACTGCTAGACTAGTGGACTTATTTTCACGAAAACCATTTTGAGATTCGTCAAAAATTTTGAATTTTTCACAGAAGTCATATATGCGATTAGTCATTGCCTTTTCAAATACTTTTGAGGTAGTAGGCAGTAGAGCGATTGGTCGATAATTGTTAGGGTCGGATTTAGAGTTTTTTTTATGTATCGGTTTTATTAAAGCTACTTTTAGTTGGTCAGGGAAGGTGCCTTCTTGAAAGGATTGGTTTATTAGAAAACAAAGTGGTGGTGTTAGTTGGTGTGCGCAGAATCTTATGAGGCGTGGTGGTAAGTCATCTAAACCGCAACTATTTTTATTACTTAGGTTTTTTATTATTTTCAGGACTTCTTGAGGTTGCACAGGGGTAAGGAACATAGTGTTCTCGATAGGCGTGATCACTGGACGGCCAGGAGCAATAACAGGGCTATCGCCGATGGAGGCAAAGAAGTTATTAAAAGTGTCCGCGACGAGTTTAGGGTTAGATGTAAGTGTATTGTTTACGTTAAGTTCGATATTTTTCTGTTTCTGTTTTGATATTTTATTCGTACGTTCATGAATTATCCTCCACATTGTTTTAGTCTTGTTAATACTTTTATTTATTCTATTTACATAATTAATTTTTTTAGCTAATTTCACTGATTGTTTCAAAATCTTTTCATACTTTTTGTAATGCTTAGTAAGTGTTGGATCCTTAGTTTTAGTAGTCAAAACTTTTAGTAACCGTTTGTTTTGGCAAGATGTTTTAATTCCTACGGTAAGCCAGTGTTTTTTATGGTTTTGCTTTAGTTGTATTTTACGATTTGGTATGCAAGAATTTAAAATTTCCGTTAAAGTGTCACTAAATATTTTGTAGTTTTGTTTAATATTATTTTTAGTAGTCATTATGTTTTCCCAAATAATTTCAGAGAGGTGTATTTTAAATTTTTCTATGTTATGGTGGTTAAATTTTCTTATTTCTGTATGCCAGATTAGGTGCGTATTTTTCTGGTATGGAATATTAAAATTTAAAAAAGTTGCTGAGTGGTCTGAGAAACCTAAGTCTTCGACATCCGTAAGGATACTGGAGTCTCTGAAGTTTGTAAATATTAAATCTAGACAAGTTGCTACAGTTGAAGTTATTCGCGTTGGTTTTTTTTATGTGTTGTGTGAAGTTATATTCCAACATTAAGTTCAATAATTTTTTGTGGTGTTGTCATTTTTTAAAACATTTATATTTAAGTCGCCGCCTATAATGATTTTGTATTTTGAATATTTTGTATTCACATATTGTAAAAGTAATTCCAATCTACTATAGAATAAATCTTCCTCTCTTTTATTCCAGTACAGTGTTATTATTAATGTATCAAGTTTAGGTAACTCTATTGCACATATTTCAATTACATATTCAATAGACATTGTATATAAATCATCCATAGGAATGGATTTGATGTGGTCCTGCAGAAGTATACAGACTCCACCGCCTCCTCTGGTCTGGCGGCAATAGGATGCAGCTATGTGGTAACCGCTTATATTCACCAAATTTAGTTTTTCTTCAGTTAGCCATGACTCGGAAATGCAGATTGCTTGGACTGGTGTGTCTTGGCTTAAATATGCTTCTAACAGGTCGAGCTTGTTGTTAATACTCTGTTAAGTTTTGAAAAACAATTTTGAAATTTTGATATTCATCAGTTTCGAAAGGAATTTGTTTTATTCTGTTCTCTATTGTTGTTTATTACTTGCTTCGGGGGGGGAGTGGACAAGGGTATCTTCATGTTTGTCATAGTTTTCGTTACTTGTTGTAGAAGTGTTTTTGTTCGATATTTTCCCATTTATAATTAGTTGTTTGTTCCTTATTATTGCGTGATGTCCATTTTTTCTGGCACTGAACATTTCATCCAAGAGAGCTCTTCTTTCTTTTTGTGATTGGGGATCCAAAAATTCAGTTATGGTGAGTCCGCTCCCTCTGAAGTATTGGCAGTTTTGTAAAATGTACTTTACCATCCGTTTGCTAATCAATTCTTGCTTCTTTGCTTCTTTCTTATAAGTGCGACAGAGACGATTAAGCGCTAGGTAATTTTGTGTTAACTAAGAAGGCGGTATCAGATAATCGTTTTGTTTATGTACCGATTGAAAACTTCACATTGATTGAGTTGAAGTGTCAAGATAACATCAAGTTTGTTGATCAACAGACTTTCCTAATAAATTTAATAAAAATGTTTGAACTAGGTAATGTGATTTCTAAGAAGTGATTATGTATGTGCAGTGATTTTTGATATCAGTTCAGTGAATAATACGATTCAAAATGTGCTGGCTAAGACAGCAAGACACAGAAAGAATTGTTGATGTAAATTTGTTGTGCTCGTGTAGTGCAAATCTCGCATGCTTTAAATTGTAGTATTTTCTAGTAATGGATAATTCAGTAAATAATTTAACGTCGGTAACAGGTCGCAGTTACTTTAATGATTTGATCGAATTAAAATGAAAACGAAACTAGCTTTTCCTCTCAGAAACGTCAAATAAATGTTTGCATTACATTGCTGCTCGAGATTTTTATAAAAAATAATTACTCTTAAATAATAAAGGCAATCGTTATATTATTTTACTAAAATGGTTAACAACACTTTAATCTATCGTTACTTAAAAGCAATGTTGCTATCAAAGACACACACTGTATAGTATAACATAACTTGTGCTCGACTGCCATATTTGTTTAAACTGAAATAGAGAAGTATATTTTGAAATAAAGTGTATGTGCAAAAGAATAAAACCAAATCCACCAACCAATAATCCAAATATTTAAACGATTTCATAAAAGTTTGTCCAACTTAAATGTATATTAGTTACTTAAAGATAGGTAATAATGAAATTTACAGTATAAGTGGTAAACAATGAAGAAAACAAGGAGCATGTTCTGTACACTAGATTAGATATTTACAGGTAATGGTGATCTTAAGCCTAAACAATCAAACTTTGAAAAGCGTTGTGGAATGGAAATAATAATATACGTTTCAGAAAATAAAGAGATGATATACCTTATTACCCTTATCAGCTCATCAAAAATGTTTTCAGAGTCGTGGGAAAATATACCGCATGCTAGTCGCTAACGAAACAATACCCTTTTGTTCATCACATACAAATATACATTGTTTGATAAATCTTCAGTTTTATGTGTGCTCTTAAATACATTGCTGTAGTAAATTAGCTGAAACCACGCTTTGCTTAATCTCACAATGAAGGTTCTTTGTCTGAAAATGTAGAGAGGTGCTCATCTTAGTTAAATTTTGTGGCATTTGATCTTTAGAACAGATTTGAAAAAAAAGTTTACCTTCTATTAACCCCATTATTTTTGTAATATAGTATATATAGTGTAAGGAAATTAGCCCGGTACAACACTAGCGGTAGCACCGGCATGTCACTTCACTACGGCGTCGGGCGAGCTGTCAAGGGACGTTACACGGATATGGCGCGTCGCGGTTACTCTATCTTAAAATTACTGTGTGATTGCCTTGTTAACCATTGAATAAATTATGTATTAGTGATGAAGCGGTGTTTTTACCCTAACAGCTTCAGAAGTGGGATATTATCATACGCCTACTAAAGTTTAATTGACCAAAATGGGTACAATCTATTCCGCTGGTATCGGAGTCCCATTGTTGTGATTGAAATACTTGGATTCACCTGATTCTAATGAGTGAATGCACCAATTCTACTAAATGCATTATTGCTATAGTATTAATAATAAACGACGCAATCATACAAAGTACTTCGCGTAAAGGTAACCGGTAACTTCGTCGTCATGGTAACTTATCGTGGTAGGTCTGTGGCTAATGTGAATTCATCTCTTAACAGAGTTCCTAAATATTACGCACGGTAAGCTTGTTACAAAGAGGCAGATAAGAAATATAAAAAAAAAACCGGTGCGCGATGCACAGGTTGAAGATAATCTTAAAAGGGTGCCTCGGTTGTGTGGTGTGTGTTTTGATATGTTTTCAGATTTATAGTAAGCACTAAATATTACATTTATGTGGACCAAGAACAAACTACAAGTTAATGGTACTAGTATACCATAGTATACCCAGAGCTGCAACAGTGCTGCATAAGGCATAACACAATCAAAGCAATGTACCATGGAATAACAGGTGGATTGTTGTATGATACATAAATGTTGGAACTTAGTAATCCCATTATTTAGTTGGATTTAATTAATTGAAGTCCCAAGGTAAGAGCCGAATAAAAAAAAAAGTGTACATTTAACGGTGAGTCTTAACTTATTTTAATATATGTCAAGTTTAGTATCATATTGACAGATTGGTCACCATTTCTCCTGAATAAGTTCCTTGTTTACATGAAGAGAAAGAGTGGAAACTGTATAGAATAATTTTGACAGTTTCATACTAATTGTACTGTTCAGTATGTATGGACAAGTGTATTGCATTGATTTGGTTTGTGAGTTTTATCTTAGGTATATTTCAATTATTATTTACCTATGAATGTGGAATACTATGAAAGCCAAGCCGTTCAATTAGGAACAGGCCAACTATAGTCTGTGATACTTAAATAACTTAAAAGATATTTTAGTAACATGGTATCATCTTCTACATCTTTGTGGAATGTACAAAGTGAACAACATTCATAATTTGTTACAACCTATGCCATGTTCATTCACAAGAATTTGATGAAATGATCATACTCTCTCTCATCTTTTTAGTAATTATCATAATACTTCATACCTAATGATATGAAATAAGCATAACATGCTATGCTTGTTATTCTTAATATGTGACCATATATTAGTCAGTACAGGTTATGAACTGTGCATTCTATTTGTGTACAGTCTACTACAAAAATAGGTCTTCACCTTAAGAACTCATTAATTTGTCAATATGGTGTATAGCTTCCCACTACACCTACATGCAATATTAACATTGAAGTCAACAAAATGGTAATGACTCTTTTATTATGAAATTCTACCATTTTGCAATAAGTACACTCGTGCACATATAAGACATTGAATTCCTATTAATTGTTGTTTCTAGTATGGGAAAATACTTATTTGGATTTTAAACATACAAGTACCTATTACAAGTAGGACTTAATGTAAGGCGTGAAATATGAATGCCTGATTCAGGCATCTAATGCAAATGTTTAGTATACCTACTACAAAGTCATCACCATTATCAGCTTTGTTATACAGAGATTGATGCAATGAATACTTTGGTTAGACATTGTCATGCAACGGTACAACAGTGACATGCCTTCTTGGCTCATCAAGTCATCCGCTATCTGGTTTTAACCTTATATTTCAGATGCATGTTTTCGAACAGCTACTTAAATAAACTTAGACTATCTTGAACTTTCAAGTCTTTCACAGAAGTGTCTGAGGTATTATACTGCTACATCACTTACAATGAAATGGATAAAATGATATCAATAATATTTACTTATCTAAGATTTGGGTAAGTGCAGTTGGCATATTGACTTATGGGGTTTTTGTTTCACATTGGAAGTTGAAAAATGATCTGTTGGAAGAATGCATAACCTACAAGGTAAATTGCTTATTTAAAATGTTTAATGATTCTAACCTATTCACTGTTATTCATCATCATCATAATGATTAAAGTTGCCAGTTACATGAGAAGTTCAGTTGAGGCCACTTCATTATTTAACAATTTAATATTCATTTCACCCTCAAGGTATAACTGATATGTATTACAATTATGCAAGACGCATCATGAACAATACATTTATGTATATGACAATTGCACACAATAAATGTGTTCAGTGCTTTATAATTTGTCCAGTTACAGAGATGCTGTGTTGGGTATGATACATTTGTGCAGTACATATAGTTTCTTTAAATACATGGGAACCTCAATAATACGAACCCTCAATGTGGCAAACCTTGATAAATGGTAATACTATTTAAATTTATATCTATTGAATCAACAAAACATATTTAAGGAATTTTTGCAATGTGCTTACCTTTTATGGAGCTGCTTGGAAGTGAACAGCCAAGTTCCATATGATTATTATCATGGGACTTATGGACTGGTGTTATTGTTATATACCATTTTATGAACTTGAGTCTCTTACAGAATATAGTTACTGAAATGTTGTGGTTTACATAGCAAATCCTGTTTCTTATAAAGTACACTACGATGATATGATGACATGCAGAGAATTCTTTTCACAGGTTTAATTATTGAATCCAGCATGTACCTATATGAATGCTCTTAGTGTACAATGTTCACTATGAAATGATGATGTTCAAGAATTCTCAGATTAAGAACTGAGTTAATTGGAAGAGGTGATTCTTGCCTTGTGGTTTAATGATAATGACTCAATCTTTTGCAGGTTTGATGAATTTTGTCTAATGAAAAATGCTTTGGTTATACAGCGTTATATGACCATTCATGATAGTAGATTCATGCTGGGCAGCAGCGTCATCATAGTGGACTGGGATAGGCTGATGATATGACATATTACAGTGTTCACTATAAAAGGAATATGTTCACAAATACTCAGATTGGTACCTGAGTTAATGAAACACGTCCATCCTAATTTATAGTTTGGTGCTGATGTTGCCCACTATTATAAATTTAAAAGTGTGTCTTTTATCGTTTTCTGAATGGCTCATTATTACATTATTGACACCTGCTATTTCTCCATAAATCGGAAGGGAGACATCCAAACTTATGAGTTACTTTAACATTGTCGTTATGGCAGTTGATTATTTGCTCCTAACTTAAGTGCTAGGTGGTGTATGAGTTCGGAGTTATGTTATCCGTTGATATTATTACGAAAGAGTCTTGCTATCATTCAAATAAGATCTCAATTCTAGTTATTCACTTGCTCCTTGGTTGAGACCTAGGCTGCCTGTGAAATCAAATGACGTTGTAATTGCCCGTAAGGTTACTCCTCGATTAAGAACTTGGTGGTGTTACGGTGTATGAGATCTCGTTTATATTTTGTTGCCAACTATTGTTACTTAACTATTAATTGTGATCTGATTCTTTAGTCATATAAAACATCTGGGCTGGCGCCTCCATGGCGGTCCTAGATAATACATTTGGGCTGGCGCCTCCATGGCGGTCCTAGATAATACGTTTGGGCTGGCGCCTCCATGGCGGTCCTAGATAATACGTTTGGGCTGGCGCCTCCATGGCGGTCCTAGATAATACGTTTGGGCTGGCGCCTCCTTGGCGGTCCTAGATAATACATTTGGACTGGCGCCTCCATGGCGGTCCTAGATAATACATTTGGGCTGGCGCCTCCATGGCGGTCCTAGATAGTACATTTGGGCTGGCGCCTCCATGGCGGTCCTAGATAATACATGTGGGCTGGCGCCTCCATGGCGGTCCTGGATAATACATGTGGACTGGCGCCCCAGTGGCGGTCCTGGATAATACATGTGGACTGGCGCCCCAGTGGCGGTCCTGGATAATACATGTGGACTGGCGCCCCAGTGGCGGTCCTGGATAATACATGTGGACTGGCACCCCAGTGGCGGTCCTGGATAATACATGTGGACTGGCGCCCCAGTGGCGGTCCTGGATAATACATGTGGACTGACGCCTTAGTGGCGGTCCTGGATAATACATGTGGACTGGCGCCCCAGTGGCGGTCCTGGATAATACATGTGGACTGGCGCCCCAGTGGCGGTCCTGGATAATACATGTGGACTGGCGCCCCAGTGGCGGTCCTGGATAATACATGTGGACTGGCGCCCCAGTGGCGGTCCTGGATAATACATGTGGACTGGCGCCCCAGTGGCGGTCCTGGATAATACATGTGGGCTGGCGCCCCAGTGGCGGTCCTGGATAATACATGTGGACTGGCGCCCCAGTGGCGGTCCTGGATAATACATGTGGACTGGCGCCCCAGTGGCGGTCCTGGATAATACATGTGGACTGACGCCCCAGTGGCGGTCCTGGATAATACATGTGGACTGGCGCCCCAGTGGCGGTCTTGGATAATACATGTGGACTGGCGCCCCAGTGGCGGTCCTGGATAATACATGTGGACTGGCGCCCCAGTGGCGGTCCTGGATAATACATGTGGACTGGCGCCCCAGTGGCGGTCCTGGATAATACATGTGGACTGACGCCCCAGTGGCGGTCCTGGATACAACATGTGGACTGGCGCCCCAGTGGCGGTCCTGGATAATACATGTGGACTGGCGCCCCAGTGGCGGTCCTGGATAATACATGTGGGCTGGCGCCCCAGTGGCGGTCCTGGATAATACATGTGGACTGGCGCCCCAGTGGCGGTCCTGGATAATACATGTGGGCTGGCGCCTCAGTGGCGGTCCTGGATAAAACATTTGGGCTGGCGCCGAGAGGCGGTCTATATCAAATACTGGTTCCATTGCGATCTGGCAGTTAATTCATATGTTTTATGACCTTATATCGTGTTGTTTTAACCTCATTCCTTAGCAGGGCAAGCCTGGAAACGGGCGTCTGTTTGTCTAGCTGAGTATATGTAAGGTGCACGCAGCGGGTCTTACGCATTGCTGCCGGAACGCGTCAGTTGACGAATTCACCGCACTGGCAGACTTCGCCGTAACCCAGGCGCGGGAGCGGCTATGTACGCGCTTCTGCGCGAGTCATCGGTGACTAGTACGGACACAAGCAGTCATCCCAAGGCGCTCTACGTCGCCGGATACAACTGTGAGCTTGTTCCATTACTTTATTGGCATTATAACATTCATCATTCGAGGAATGTGTACATCAGTAATTGTGTGATTATTCAAAAATCAATGATATCATGTTACTCGTAAGTCTGTCTGTACTGTGTATAATCAAACAAATTCGCAATTAGCCAGCGAACACTTGACTGATTTCATGATGTTACATTTATTTTATTAATGTCATTAATCCTATAAAAAAATGCTACTAGATGGCGCTGTCCTAAGTGCATAATAGTCTCATACATAATGGCGATATATTTACAAGTTCAATGTCAAAAAAAAAAAGAAAAAGAGTTTTCATTAATTGCACATCATGCAAGTAAATGATATCACTTTAATCTTGGAATCGCTCAATGAAAGTATTAAAATTTGTATACTGACTATACTAAAGATTTAAAAAAAAAAAGGGGGTTGACCTGGTTCTTGCCACTCCACATTAGCACAATTATAATAAGCCCAGTTGATAAAAGGTACATCGTCATTTGAACATATCTTGTCTGTCTGTCCATGTTACGCTTGACACTGACGAAATCGACGAATCGGTTCGTGGACGACGGAACGTCGCACATGTTATAGATTCATGGCATTCAAGACCTGTGTATGCGTTACGCTTAAAATGCATTTGTTCAATTCGCAGTGTATTGAACCTATGAGACTTCAGTCACACAATTTGGGTGCTGGGGCTGTGAAAGTTAGCGGCCTACGGTGAGCTTCTGTGAAGACCTGAAGAATTGACCTTCGGGCCGAAGGTTTGGTCAGTGAATGGCCGAACTGTAAGGAAATTAGCCCGGTACAACACTAGCGGTAGCACCGGCATGTCACTTCACTACGGCGTCGGGCGAGCTGTCAAGGGACGTTACACGGATATGGCGCGTCGCGGTTACTCTATCTTAAAATTACTGTGTGATTGCCTTGTTAACCATTGAATAAATTATGTATTAGTGATGAAGCGGTGTTTTTACCCTAACAATAGAGTGTTTTTTTTATTTAGTAAAAAGTTAAGGAAAGCTTGTTTAGGTAAAATATAATTAATTTATCTACGAAACTAGAAAGTTAACTTACTGTTATTAAGTTATTTAAAAAAAAAATGATGGAACAAGTGTATTGCAACTCTTATTACGTCCTAATGTTAGGTAGGTACTTATTTTGGCATGTGCCGTCAGTCCTCTGATATTATTTTTTGTATGATTGTTATGGTTCTCTGATACTTACAATGTCTTTGATTATGTATGAACACGAAAAATATTTTTTTTTTTTCGAAATTGACATAAGTCGGTACCTATACCCAGGCAACTTCTATTAATGTCACAAGTAACCTCTTCAATCTAACGGAAATAAAAAAACACCTTTAACCTATAGTAGAATCAATTATCAAAGCGGTGTGGTCATGTCAACCTATTCCCAAGATTTCAGGCTTTAATTCTATCGATAGTGACTACCATTTCACCATTCAACCCAAAGAATATGAAAAAATGCGTCAAAGTATTCCTTCACCAAATGATATTATTTAAATCTAACTTAATAGTACAATTTAAAAATAAATCAATCTTACTCTATCCAATTATGTTTCAGATTGAATTAAATTTTCAATCCATAGCAAAATTATTACTTTATTCCCAGATCGCCCTCCACGCAAGCATGTTCGAGGGCTAAGCTACATTTTACCAACTTTCAACAACTCGATCTGACGTCGCGGGCTCCACCTGCCGGCCGCGAGCGATCCCTAATGAGTCGTCTTGTATTCAGCGCGCGACAAGACCCCCTCCACTAACGCCCCCCACCGTATTGTCTCCTGAATTACCGAAGCCGATTCACATGTCCCTTTTTATACGCTATTGGCTTAGCGGATAGATTCGATTTCGGTGAGGCTTAGGAGTCGTAGATATCTTTTTATATGGAAAAGCTATCGGCTTGTAAGTAAAACAGACGTATTATTTATGTATATATAGATATATAATTACGTCGTAGGTTTAATAATATTAATGATACTTCCAGCATACATATACATACATGATGAGGTTGAGGGGAAAGCAAGAATATTATTCATAGAAGTACTCAATTAAATATGAGTATTTAATCTCAGGTTTCTTTAATCTGCCGTGAAGTATAGGTACCTACGTGAATTTTATGAGCATTGGTAAAACAAATGTGTTAGTAAAAAAACCTAGCCACGTATTTGTGGCATATCAACATTCCTGGAATTATTTCAAATTGGATTTTATCGACGCCTATTAGTGGCATGTTGATAGAATTTATAGAAAAACACCAAGGTATTCATTGTGTTTGTTTTACTTTGTAACATGTAATTTAGTTGTCTGGAATGTCGGCGGGTAATAAGCAACGTGCGGGGGTTCTAGGTGTGAAAGTATTGAATAAATAATGTCAAGATCACAATGTTTCCACACCGCCTAGAAATTCAACATGAGACATCTGCTTTCTTTGCCTAAAATAGACGAACGATATACTTATATATTTTGAGTTAAAATCATTTTATCATATTATTTATAAGGTAAAGTGGAGTAAGAGGTTTTCAGAATGGGGAAAGACAAAAAGCCGTCATTCTGGCACAGCGTCTGCTGGTAGGTAGCATTTTGTCCTACCCCATTAAAAAAACTGTTTTATCTTACCCCACCTTACCTTACATTGCTAATCTTACCTCGCAATCGCATGTTATATTATAATACTTTGCTAGTTGATCAACGAAACTTGACTGAGTCAATAATGTTTTTTTCTATTAACCCATAGATATTTCCTGACGCGTATCTCAGACTGGGAAGGACTAATCTACGGCGCATATATTAAATCTGCTAAGTTAGAAAGATTGTAACAATGTATGTACATTAATAATAATAATTGGTATAAGGAGATTTTTTCTCAAGTTTAATGAACTCATGAAATATCTTTTGCAGACAGTGATTCGGTGATACAGTCATTTGTCTTCTCGGTCGTACAAGTAACAGTATAGTTCAACGACTTTACTATTTAAAACACGCACATACTAAAAAATCTCCTTCGTCAATCAGGTAAAAACGCAGGCATCTTTATTCCTTTGCCGTACGAGTAATTTACGCAAAGTACAGTCGATACGCAAATTGCCAGCCCCTGACAGACGCTAGTGCGAGGCACGTAGCGAATCTCTGCTAGTTTAGTATTCTGCACGCTCTTGACACTTCGGCAGGGATCAGACTGACGCGTGTCGCACCTCGTGTTGGTGTAGACGCAGTATGTTACTACAG
>JALPQI010012743.1:0-31962 GCA_025490895.1 Thaumatotibia leucotreta | reverse complement strand
CATGTATGTTAGCCGATTTTTTGTAGTTTTCGAGTTATGAATTTTTGAAAATATTTTTTTTGAGAAATTCTGGAATGAAGAAATTTATTGATAAAAAAAAACCGATTGGGTTTTTTAAATATTTTCTTTTTGTAAAAGTATTACTACAAATAAAGCATTTACTGACAAAAAAAATAGCGTCCTCACTTTGATACAAGTAGGATAAAAAATACCAAATTCAAAATTTTACGTTAAAAATGCATCAAAGTAGCATTAATGTACGTTAAAAAAAAATTAAACATGTCCCAAGGATTTTTGGTAATGTAAAGACTGCCCTAGACCTTAAACCTTCGTAAAAGCAAAAAAAAAGTGATACTTAATAATGAGGATTTTTCGGAGTAGTCGGTCAAATAAACTTAAAAAAGCATAAAATTTTAAAGTAGTAAAATAGTTATTTTCGATACAAGTGTGGAAAGTAGGCTTTTTCGCAACAAGTGTCGGTGAGTTAAAAACACGAACGAAGTGAGTGTTTTTTGCCGACACGAGTTGCGAAGACGCCTACATTTCTACGCGTATATCGAACAATATTTTACAATGCAGTATGTGAGGAAAAAAAAGTCAGAAGTAATAGTACCATTTTATTTAATCTTAGTTATTATTTTTGTTTGCGCTTCTTCACGAATTTCCGGAGGCGTCAACTGAATATCACTAATACCACTATTTACTTCCATTGTGGTGTAAAAACTCCATCAAAGATATACGAATGAGAACGAGAGAACGAAATACTTTTAACAAACAAATTTATGTGGTGAAAAGAAACTGAAACTACCAATAAACAAACTAGCCAATCCTGGGCCAATACCGTCGTTTACTCGGTGACTCGGTCCGAGTTGAACATTTGGGCTACGTGTGTCACAAAAATAAATTGTGGAGCACTTAAGAAAACAAAAACTTTATTTATTTGTCACAGAAATCAACATTTTATTATAGTAATTTCACTTTTGAGTGCTGTTTTTTTATATCTATGAAAATTTTAATGAATAAAATGTTTGTCAATGGACTTAAAAGGTTTAATTCGATACGATACGGACCTTTCACTATGAAAAAGGTAGACGAATAGGAACGACCAATGAGAGCGCGTTTCTCACCGTTTGAAAATGGGTCCGAGTTGGAGTGGAGCAGCATTAAAATATAAAGGTGTTGTTGATTTGAAAAAATTAAAGAAAAGCAAATATCTTAGTTTTTCTTAAAATTAAAATGATTTTTTTTATATTTACACTTTTAATGTATTCTCTGTAAACATTTATATTTTAAAATAAAGTCAAAGATGTAAGTTCGATTGTTGTCATTTAAACAATACCTTGGTTTGGACACTTTGGACAATACAACATTTTTGGATTATTCACCAATTAAAAAGCTATTTTCCCGCACGTGTGCGGAAAAGAGCCACTTTCTATGCATAAGTATAGCCTTGAAAAGAGCAGTTTCCGACATAATGCATTGTAAAATTACTTGAATAACTACACAAATTGAGTTTTCGTGGTATTTTCTGTCTTTGTTTATTGATAAGAACAACAAAACAGACGAAATTTCACTTTATTTATAAATTAAAAATTTTAAAGTTTTTTTAAAGTTTATTTGACCGACTACTCCGAAAAATCCTCATTATTAAGTATCACTTTTTTTTTGCTTTTACGAAGGTTTAAGGTCTAGGGCAGTCTTTACATTACCAAAAATCCTTGGGATATGTTTTATTTTTTTAATTTACGTACATTAATGCTATTTTGATGCATTTTTAGCCTAAAATTTTGAATTTGGTATTTTTTATCCCACTTGTATCAAAGTGAGGACGCAAATTTTTTTGTCAGTAAATGCTTTATTTGTAGTAATATTTTTACAAAAAGAAACTAGTTAAAAATCCCAACAGTTTTTTTTTTATTAATAAATTTCTTCATTCCAGAATTTCTCCAAAAATTTTTTTCAAAAATTCATAACTCGAAAACTACAAAAAATCGGCTAACATACATGGGGTATAATTTGATAGCTCATTAAGTGAGGAATCTAAAAAAAAATTTTTGACGTCGAGGTTTGGACCACCCTGTATACATATACAAACATACATAAATATACATACAACTAACCTAACCTGCTACTACATCACTAAAATACGATGAAGCTTATTGACGAGCTCTTTCCAAAAGGTGCCTAGGTACGCAACTTGCGCTTGAATAAAAATTTGGTAAATAAAGTTGTGTCTAAACGATTACTTTCACAAGCCAAAAATATTCAGAAATTACATGGGCACTTTTTAACATTACATTTTTGCTACGTTAAATAAGTCCTAGCTGTGTTAATATTACTAACCCTGATTCATAAATATCAATATAACGAGCAACAAACTCGTAAAGCGTGTTATAGATTGCTTTTATTCTTGGATTTATCTACACCTCATTACGTTCTTATAAACCCGTTCCACAAAGATACACAAGATTTCTTCCAATAAAGACATACTCCACTTCGAAATGTCATGTCAGATTAAAACTTTTTTTAATTCTCATCGTGCCAGGCGGGGTTTGACACATTTCATTTAATATTATCGGTTCGACTTTGGAAACAGGTATGGGGTCAACGATAATGGTTTCTCTTGGGCAAGCCGGTGGGCTATTAAAACAATGGCAGTCTTATGTTTTGAGATAAAACAGCTTCAGTTTAATTCCATTAACTAAATTGTGTCTCTCATATCGGTGGCTGCGGGAGGCCCATAAGATACAAGGCAACAAAGATCACTACTTACTCTTACACTTGTCATAATTTACAACAAAATGTGCTAAACAGATATGTGTCATCTATTTTGTTATGAAGTACAATAATATTTCTTTGTAAATACGAGTATTAAGCAACGATTACCAAGGGCTGCATTTTCCAGATGCTCGTAAAGTAAAGAAAAATAGGTATTGCATAATAAGTACATTTAATTAAATAAAAAATGTAATTAATACATACAGATCGTTTTTTTTAACAATTCAATACATTGTTAACCCTTTTCCGGTAGCCGGTATTGCGTGTTTTCTGAAATAACCATATTAGCTTAATATAATTCAGACAAAAACATTTCAATGTATAATTAATTAAAATCAATTCAATAATCAGTAGTAGTCGAGTCTTTATTATGATACATAATGTAGAGTGGCCTCATAAATTTACCTTTTTGGTATGAAATATAATTACTTCAGGCTAATCGTATTGAATAAAAATAGTCCAATAAAACAGTCAGCGATAAAACTATCATCAACTCGTTCTTATAAAACATCAGCAATAAAGCGACAAATTTAAAGCCAAGTAAACCAGTCTAAGTACTCAACTCTGCTACATCGGAAAGTGATGTGTACCTGTTACGCTACAAATCCTGTGGACTTACGCTCTTTTTAATAAACGTGACAAACTTTAATTGAGTTGTGCGTACGTTCGTTTAATATCGTTTAAGTTAATATATTAGACGTGAGATAAATATTTCGTAAGTCAAAGGCTTGCTTCGAAGCAATAAGTCTTGATGTTATTTTTTATAAATGGTTCTAGTAAGTATTTTTAAATTAACGAGTTTATACGTTTTACCTATAGCTTGCGCGGATAAATATTTTGTATGTACCCACACTACTAAGTATGTATCTACAACAGCGATTAAAAACACTGAGTTTCTTGATTCACACTATTTAAACAAAAACTCAAAAAAATTGCTTCCCACACCTATGAGATTTGAGTAATAGTTAGGATTATTTTGTTCCATAACTCCAAAATGTTGCTATTTAAATGACTTTCAAAAGGTTATGAAAAAATGCCTCATTAAGTACATACTCATAGATAAAAACAAATTGTCATTGTAACAAATACCAGCACTCTCAAATTCTAACATTTTTCTCTTTCCAAAGATGTTTGCTAAAGGTGCATTCAGACCAAACGAACATTCGCTATTCTAACCCCCCACTCTACGAAATTCCATCGTTACACAAAACGTGATTGGTTGATTTTGTAGAACGGGGGATAGAACAGCGAATGCTCTTTTGGTTTGAATGCACCTTAATGCTAGTTCGGAACTCTACGCTGTGCTCATAAACTGGAATAGGCAATATGCATGATTTCTTTTTATATACCTACGATTCTACTAGTTAATACATAATCGAACATACAAATAGCGCTTCCAAAATATCTATCATGAAAACTAAATATTAAAATCACTATACATTTTGGATTTCCTATTTAAAGGCCTACCTACTAGATAAGGTATTTGGTTTTATTTTAACAGATTGTCGAAACAATGGCTATCTAATTACAAAGTATCTATTAATTTGCGAAGATTTCGCAAGCCACGACAAACTTTTAAATCAGAATCATAAGCCCACCTACCCAGTGTGTTTACTATAACAGCAATTCATTAATTTAAACTTACCCAGCAAATTTTACTCCGGAGTAATCGCATTCCTTAAATTATTGACTCCAGCTCCATCTGAAACAATAAGTAATAAATTAAATATTAACATGAGAACAAATTATTAGCTGCTACAATAAAACTCAATAACTGCAATTCAAAGAATATTAAGAAATTAGGGATAATTAAGAAATGCTTTAAAAACAGAAGATCATATCATTTCCTGGACGAGCAAAAAGGAGTTTCATCACGGACCAGTGAGGTCAACTCCCAACATTGTCCAACGACAATGGCAATTGTGTGAAAGAACCTAAGAAAACAAAACAATGGACCACACTCCGCAATTAGCAATACCAATTAAATATTTGTGTGCGATCGATAAATACATTCATTGTTTGTTACAAATCGTAAATAAACAGTTTACATAAACATATATTATTGATTGAATTATATATTTAAGAAAACAAATACTTTGACAATTCCTGAAGACTGAACCTGAACGAACAGGAAATGTCATGGAAAACTATTTTTTGCAGAAAAGGTTCTAATGGACGTTAGACGGTATAGGGTACCTAATCCCCATATCTCAGTCTAACAGACTAACTCCATTCTTGTTAAATCTGTTTCTGTAATATATATATTTGTTATAAATTCATTTTCCGCCTCGAAATATCGTAAGTCGTGATTTTTAATTTCACTAAATAAATTTATACGAACTACATGATTAATAAAGTGAAAATTGCCACCCTACAAGTTTATACAGTGACCAGTGCGATCTGAAAGCGCGTGGGAGCAAGTAGGTGTGGGAACCGGTCGCTTACGTGACTCACTTCATTTGTGCTATAATTTTGGGAAGTCCAATCGTAGCGAAGAATCTATACTACATACATGTTAATAACAAATGTTATATAACAACATTTCTCTCTTAGACATTCTATATTCCATAACATTGTCCTTGTTAACTTCATATAATAACGTCATAATATCTATAGTACAAATAACATCCAATGTAGGAGCACAACCAAAAGCAAGACTTTAACAAAAGCAAAGAAACAAAATAATCAAAATAAATTGAGTTCTAATGAAAACTTATGTGTAACTACATTGTTAGGACTAGAGATTATGTTCACGTCACACTGACATTCATATATTTATAACGGTAAAAAGTATTGGAGCACTACTACCCCATGTCCCTTCTCGGGTGTCAAACTATCGCCATACCATATTGTAACAAAATCTATCCGGCTGTTTTAACATGAACAGGCTCCTTTCGAATTTATAATATTAAGTACCGATTTATGGATGGTCGACTTGTATTTGTATAACAACAGCGATGCTAAATTATTTTTGCACTGCAAAGTTTTCGGAAGAGGAAACAATTGCTCCATTAATGATTGATGCAATGTTTAATTCAGTGAATATTAGTAATCATGATGTCGAAATCAAAATACCCGAGTTCGATCTTATCATGTTACTTGTGACGTGAGGTATTGCAGTATTGCAAATTGTACATAAAAATCTACTTTGTAATTCTACTTTCGCCGCCGCCGCGTGGGCAGATGGGAGTGACCAAGTCCCAAATCAGACATACAAACACGGAACAGGTTGAAGTGAATCAGCAATCGCCCCGTATTGCATGATTATTCATACCTACAATACTATTGTTGGTTATCAGTGGCATATGTAAATATTTATATGTCGTGTAGGTTTAGCAGTCGCGCAGTGTGTAATGAGAATTGTTGACACATTTAGACCATTCTAGCGAATATATGATATCTAACGAGTAGAAAATATCGTTAATATTTATTACAAGTAATATCAAGAGATGGTTAGAGTATGGTCAAAGGTACCTAACCTTATAAGACAATGCACATACCCGAGAAATTTTACCGGTGGTTGCTAAGACGAAGTGGTTTAAGCATTAGCGATAGCTGAGTCGAGTTTGATTCCCACCTGGAATGTTGATGAATTAGGTATTTTTCTTTGGTACATGACAACTAAAACTTTATTGTTAAAACTTGAACATATTTACAAATGATGCTGATCAGGTATATTTTTTTGTACTTAGAAAGTATTGCAAAGTACAGGTGATACCCATTCAATTATTTTAAAAAATCGGTTCACGACTCTCGGAGATAGATATCGAGTCACATACATACAAAAAAGATCAGTCGAATTGAGAACCTCCTCCTTTTTTGAAGTTGGTTTAAACGAGTATAACGAGTATTCAACATTGACGATACGACACGGAGCAGGCCGGTGTGACATGAATATAGTTATCGATGGCATTGTCTGTGAAATTGCTGTCGCGTCGCGCGTCGTTGCCAAATGAAATGACCTACTTACGCATGAAACAACAAACCTAGGTAATACTGAAAGCAGCGTTTGTAAAAGGTAGGGAGCAATGTGAAGAAGCATGATCGCAAATGTAGGTTACAATATAATGTTACTGTATCATCTAGATAAGGGTGGCATTTATTACAACTATAACCGGAGAATACAATCTATAATCCGATCACAGAATAGATGTTGTTAAATAAGCTAGTGAGTATGTAGGTACATGGTTGGTACACAACACCATACGCACATAACATAACGACAATTATTGTATGTCGTTATACTCGTAATCAAGATTACTCGGCTATGGTCTCGACATGGTTGGCATTAAAACAAGACTTATGCTTAGCTTACACGCAACTTGTCAATTACTACCTTTATTAAGTAATTAACAACTTATGATAGTTATGATTATAGCGCTCAATTAATAAATATGGTGTAAATTGGTGAGTAGAGCCTGGTTTCTGGCTCCAGGTACGCTTTAAAATCCATTGCATCTTTCAAAAATAACCTTAAGAAGTATTTAACTTGACAACTTTTGTAATTTTAAGATTTCTTTTTTTTTTTGAAATATTACACACATGATCTCACTATTCTGACCACATAGTTTTATATTGTTAGATTTGTTAGTAAAATTAGATTTTATAGTTGTGTTTACCAAAATTATTGTTTGCCACTATGTTTTTAAGATAATTATGTTAAGTCCTACATTATGTTTATCTTCTACTTATTTTTTTTTACCGATTCTTGTTACTGTTTTACCTATCTTTCTAGTTATTTTTATTTTTCACTTTTTACCTCGGTTGCCCTGAAAACCAGCGTCGTGTCATCTGACACGACACATGCTGAGTGGCATCCTTTTTGGTGTTCAAATCCTTACTGTTTGATACTTGTATTTATTGTTCTGTATTGTATGCCACCAAATAAACCATTCTTATTCTTATTCTTTACTTATGTCTGAAGAATTAGGTCTAAAATTGCATATACATCTATTGACTGTACATATTAATGATTGTACCTGTATTTTCAAATGACAAAAACATCTCAAATACCTGCAAGAAATCACGAAACAAGAATCAATAAACTCACGTTATCCCGAAACTGTTCATTTCTCTATTACAATTTCCTACTTTAGGGCTTGTGCATAAATCACGCGAGGTCCTATAGGGGGGGAAGGGGGTCCAAGAAAACATCACGAAAGATCACGGTAGGGGAGGGGGGGGGTACAAGGAGACCTCACGTGTATTTTTTTACGATGAACAAACTAAGAAATATTGTCAATTTCGGCTAGCGAACGTGAAAATTTGAATGAAAAAAATACACGTGAGACTGCTAGGGGGGGGGGGGGTCTAGCCAAGAAACTCACCAAACATCACCATGGGGGAGGGGGGGGTCAAAAAGTAGACAAAAAAACATCACATGATTTATGCATGAGCCCTTACGAGTGTTATCCACAAATAACTCTCTACAGTGTACTTATATACCTACAGTCCCTTCGTTTATATAGTTCACCAAGCATCGCGTGTCGAGCCACAAAGTGATTTTATTATCAAAGCTGTGCCCAAGTGCTTTACGTGTAAATAGCGCCAGGTGAAATCGTATATTTTAATAAAGACGCGATCATTGCTGCCTCTTAGAAATTTACTAGGTTTAATACAGATTTAGATCACGTCACGACTAAAGCACTGTAAATTATAAGACATGCAAGGCGATGAAGAAATGGAATACAGCTTAAGAAATTGAAATTACCACAATCCCAGTAATCTTCTTTGGAAAAAATAATTATAGTAGATGCCACTAAGACTTCAGACTTTTTTTAATAATAATAAATATCATGAGACATACGCAAATCGACCTAGCCCAATTAGCATCTTTAAGTAGGTAAGTACATGTTTATTAAGTACGTGTATGTGTACGTAAAGATACTTAAATTAATAGAAACCATAACAACCATGACTGAGGAAAAATTGTTGTTCTTTTGATAAATGGACAAAGACATATTTCGCTAACAGTATAACTATATTTAGGCATTGTAGCACTGGAACAATTTACTGTTTGCGAAGTATTGTTTTATAGATGATCCTCAGTAAGATTTATTTCCTGAAAAACGCGCATAGAGGGTAAAGTTCAATACAAAGGAAACTATAATAATTTAGTTTCATCGTGGCATTAACTTTGCAATAAACGTGATTGGAGGTAAAATGTGAATCTCCCACGTCGCCTCGACCTGCCAGTGTGACATTTGAAAGCCGAAGACAATTGTCTATGTCTAGGCATTCGCGCCGTTTCTCGCACACTGCACTAGAGACACCACAATGAATTAGAGAGACGTGCTCCTGCGGAGATAAGAAATTAATTCCAACAACTGTGAGTAGAACAATAAAAATTGTGAACAGTTCTTGTCCAAATATGATTGCAAAAAAAATGCAATTCAGTTAAGGGCTTGATGAAACAAAACAAAACTTAACGTCACTCTTTTGTGTTATGAAGAAGTTACCCATATGATTTAGTTATATGACAAACTTTCGTAACGTAACCAAATGAAAACGATCATGATTTCGTTTTAGTTAGGTCTTTAATGACATACAATATTTTTGAAATACGACCCAAACATACATTCATCCGCAGTAATGAAGGATATTTCGGGATCTCTAATTGTGATAGTAACTAAATTATCATTATCAAGATTCTCGCAACTTGTATGATTCATCCACAGAAAGTTCAAACCACTAGCCAAGGTATTCAAGGTCTCGATGATTCCGTTATCGGAGCAGCGACGTCACGAGATGGGCATTCTGTCTGCAGTTGCCTTTTATTGCACGGTCCGGCGGGTTTCCATTGTAACGTCAAGTTGTTCATATAAGTTATCTAGGTTCGATTGAAGCTCTGCTGTGTCCCTTAAATACTCTCGTCTATTAAACGTCTTGCATTTAAATCAACCGCCGCTTAATTGTATGGCTCGTGTGTAGTAGTTAAAATGTATAGGTAGTACCAAACTTGTCCGATTTAATCTATTAATCTAACAATCAAAGTCAATAAGCCCATAAAAGATTGATGTAAATATCTGTGACCTATGTATGACCTTGAAATAAAGGAACACATGACAGAAAAAAACTAGTCAGGTCCGTTTAACTACATTTTGGCTGTAAATCATAAATATAATGTACTATATTTGTTAGACTGAACATGAATTCAGGAAGTGAACAATTCCGTCAATGAAAAGGTTTTTTTGGAAGGCAAGTTTATTATTCAGACGTTTCGTTTTGCATATTGATTTCCATTAAGTAAGTATAAATACATACATGCTGCGTTCCACGCTGGATTTGATATGAATATGTACTTATACACATTTAGTTAGACTTAATTGTTAAGCAAGTATTAGGAATAAGTACCAAAGGGTTTAGCAGCCTTACCGAACAAGAGGTGCCTTTGCCCACGGATGAGGTCAATATTTTAGGTGGTGTACTAGCAGGATCTAAGAATACTCCATGCTTAATATCAGCTCTAGATCTTCTTTTGTTTCAGAGTTATTCAAGATAATGTAAAATATACAGGGTGTCGTTGAAAGTGGCATATTTCGAGAACTGTTCAAGTTAGATCAACCAAACAAAATTGTGATTGATAACAATAAAATAAACTACAAAATGCATATTTTGAACCTGCATCTTGTCCTTATTTTTCATAATAAAAAAAGAGTTCTTGTTTTTTTTTTCCATATTTTTTTTTATTTCACGCGGAGGTACACCTACAAAAAAAATATGCATACATAGCCACTAATGTCCACTGTATACATAAATAAAAATATTTCCGTAAATCATCGTGCGTCATGCCAAAAAAAAAATATTTCAGAAGTAGTCGTTACTGGCATACAAATAAAGTACCAGTGCAGTGTGAACATAAGTTAGTATGTAGGTAGGTATACAATCTCTTGACACTTACCGCACAAAATATCATTGACGGAAATTTACTTATTAGTGCATTTGCTATATAAATCAGTCTCTTGTCAATTTTGTATGCATTTTTTCTTTCCACATATATTTTTTAACGTTTTTTCACAAGGCTTACACTTAATGTTTTCCATTTTCCAACAGCAAATGCAACAAATCAAATGTCGAAAACAATACTATGTGTCAAATTTTTATCTCTCTTTTATACAGGGTGGTCCAAACCTTGACGTCAAAAAATTTTTTTTAGATTCCTCACGTTATGAGCTATCAGAATATACCCCATGTATGTTAGCCGATTTTTTGTAGTTTTCAAGTTATTAATTTTTGAAAATTTTTTTTTGAGAAATTCTGGAATGAAGGAATTTATTAATAAAAATAAAACTATTGGGTTTTTTAACTAGTTTCTTTTTGTAATAAAGCATTTACTGACAAAAAAAATTAGCGTCCTCAGTTCGATACAAGTAGGATAAAAAAATACCAAATTCAAAATTTTACGCTAAAAACGCATCAAAATAGCATTAATTTACGTAAATAAAAAATAAAACATATCCCAAGGGATTTTAGTATTCTAAAGACCGCCCTAGACCTTGAGCCTTCGTAAAAGCAAAAAAAAAGTGATACTTAATGATGAGGATTTTTCGGAGTAGTCAGTCAAATAAACTCAAAAATCTTAAAATTTTAAAGTAGTAAAAAAATACTTGAATAAGTACACAAATTGAGTTTTCGTGTATTTTCTGTTTTTGTTTATTGATGAGAACAACAAAACAGACGAAATTTTACTTTATTTTTAAATAAAAAATTTAGAAGTTTTTTTTTAAGTTTATTTGACCGACTACTGCGAAAAATCCTCATCATTAAGTATCACTTTTTTTTGCTTTTAGGAAGGTTTAAGGTCTAGGGCAGTCTTTAGATTACCAAAAATCCTTGGGATATGTTTTATTTTTTTATTTACCTACATTAATGCTATTTTGATGCGTTTTTAACGTAAAATTTTGAATTTGGTATTTTTTATCCTACTTGTATCAAAGTGAGGACGCTAATTTTTTTGTCAGTAAGTGCTTTATTTGTAGTAATACTTTCACAAAAAGAAAATATTCAAAAAACCCAATAGTTTTTTTATCAATAAATTTCTTCATTCCAGTTTTTCTCTAAAAATTTTTTTCAAAAATTCATAACTCGAAAACTACAAAAAATCGGCTAACATACATGGGGTATATTCTGATAGCCCATGACGTAGAGAACCTAAAAAAATTTTTTTTGACGTCAAGGTTTGGACCACCCTGTATAGCAAATGTACTAATAAGTCAATTTACGTCAATGATATTTTGTGCGGTAAGTGTCGAGAGATTGTATACCTACACACTAACTTATGTTCACACTGCACTGGTACTTTATTTGTATGCCAGTAACGACTACTTCTGAAATATTTTTTTTTGGCATGACGCACGATGATTTACGGAAATATTTTTATTTATGTATACAGTGGACATTAGTGGCTATGTATGCATATTTTTTTTGTAGGTGTACCTTCGCGTGAAATAAAAAAAAATATGGAAAAAAAACAAGAACTCTGTTTTTTATTATGAAAAATAAGGACAAGGTGCAGGTTAAAAATATGCATTGTGTAGTTTATTTTATTGTTATCAAACACAATTTTGTTTGGTTGATCTAACTTGAACAGTTCTCGAAATATGCCACTTTCAACGACACCCTGTATATTTTACATTATCTTGAATAACTCTGAAACAAAAGAAGATCTAGAGCTGATATTAAGCATGGAGTATTATTAGGTCCTGCTAGTACACCACCTAAAATATTGACCTCATCCGTGGGGAAAGGCACCTCTTGTTCGGTAAGGCTGCTAAACCCTTTATCTGATTCTATATCTTTTCTTAAAATTTAACTGGATCTTGGTTTTGTAAGTTATAACTTGATAGCATAGCATAAGCAATGGCAACATTTAACGCTTTAGCCCTCATTCACACAATGTTAATTAATTTGTTCCTACAACTATCAAAAAAAAATATTCCGAGCCTTTAGAACTGTACAATTTATACCTATACATAAATTAAATCTAACTAACCTAAACTATATCTAAGATTGGCCCTTATGGCATTGTACCGAGGATACTGGCGAAACTTCCTCGCTGTATTGCGAGGAAGTCGCCAGCTCTTCGGTCTTTAGTTATGTCAACCAGACGTTTCGCGATTTCAGCAAACAACCCATGGTCCCATGAATCTAAAGTTTCTACGCCTTTAGCGATTGTTTATATCTTAAAGAATATAGTCAAATTATGTGATATGATTTCAAAACATTCGTGATCAACTGCTTATAGATATTACAGAATACAGCACACATGTTTACATCTTGCACGAACATCAGTATTTTAGGATGATGGTTGCAATTAAACGCAGATGAAGGAAAGCCACGAGGCTCGCTGTTCTCGCAATAAAGTTTTCATCTGGCAATTGCGTTATCTGGGCTGTCAAGGGTACAATGGCTCGTGCACAAATGGAAATGAACGCTAGCGACTCACGAACCGCACTTTACTTATTATCCCGAAGCGAGGCAAAGAGTCCGTAACTGTCTCATGACTCTCGTGACTAGGGTAGCTAGACCGCCAAATGAATTGGGACAACTTGAAGTTGAAACCAATTGACTTTGAGACACTCTGAGTTTATAAGGTTAAGCAGGGAAAAAAAATAAGTTTGATTAACTGTAAGATTACTTAAGTTTTTAAGATACTAGTTTTTTTTAAGATACTAGTTGTTAATTCATAGTTACGAATACTGGTTAGAATACTCTTATAGAAATATACTAACCAGTAGCCAAAAAATATAAATGTCCTGAAATTAATACTTGCAAGGTACAAATGCATGGAAGCCTTAGCGCTGCGTCGGTTTCGATTTTACTAACCAAATAAAGACTTGTTAGATCCGATAGCCTTCTGTGAACGAATACAGATGATAATGGCTTGAGATAATCTTTTCCAAATGAAATCAAAGTGGTGGTAAGATTGTTCGTAACCATTTCGGGCTCTGACGATTAGACTGTTGTCAGCTGTCCTGCAACATTATTTTAGTTGTTATCTTAAACTATTCTGAAAAGACTACGATACCAACAAAGCCACGATGCATGCCAGTGTGACAAATATCTATCTATAATTCTATATATACATATAGTAAATAAATATTATGTTAGGTTATGTATATATAATATTCCAAATTTCAATTTCATTCAAAACTCTAATTCTACCTCCAAATAAGTCGGGTCAAACAGTTTCGTTTGGGCTAGACACGAAACGATAATGTCACAGATTGCGAAAGTCACGCGCCTTGTTCTAAATCACATTTGAGTGCAAAAACGTCGAAAATTTGCCGGATAATTTGGCCCACCACAATCCACGGAATGACGAAACGGCGTAGAGAATCAGAGTTTTTACTTTTGTTTTTTGTTACAATTTCGCTATCGTGGTCGTGTTGTCGGTTTGAGGTCGGAGTGCGTACAACTTACCGCTTTGGTAATACCTACCGATTATTGAAAAAGTGAAAGGTTGGACGGCCTTGATCCTTCGTGTCAGAGGGCAAATTAGAGTAAGCGATAATAATAGCTACGAAGGTTCAAGACCTCATAAACTTATTTTGCATCAACATTCCGTTGTTTAATATGCATGAATTTGAAATAGGCACCTAAGCTACAGTTCAGTTCATCAACTAAGGTGTACGAGTATTATATTATGTAAAAACACATGTTAGCTTAGAAAGATAGATACATAAATATATTTTAAGTAAGTAGGTAAACCCACACATCCTTATATTATATAGGATAGATATCTTTAGTAAGTAAGTTTAGTACGTATACCCTGTAATTGGACGTCACTGCAAGAAATAATTCGATTGATGAGTGTCAGCTTTCGCGTTCACGCTTTCGTGATCAATATGATGATGACATGACGTAGAACTTCAAAGTTTTCCCATTGGTTCAACATGAATCAATGCCCCGGAGCATTTTAAAAACTGTATTACATTACATGTCGATGAATGCTCTCCGAAATTCAATTGGAAGACATGTCTAAATTAGCCGTTTAATAGTACATTACTGCAGCCGCCGGGAAATAGGGGGTTGCAGGCTGAGTATTATAGACGGCCGACCGTAGGGAGGCCGGCTAGTTACGAAGCCTGCAAGCCCCTTTCACGGCTAGGCATGTATAGTGCTTTTCTCAAACTAATGCAATGAAATAAATAAATACACCATTCAAATAATAAATGTTTAATATGGTATAATTTAAACACATTGCTGCCAAGTCTTGTATTTTCATATTTGCAGCCTTAAACATACTGGCAATTTTAGGTACCTATGCTTAACTACATTTTCACTCCATTTATAACATGAGTTAAACTTAAAATAATATATGTTAAGAATAGTTACAATCTCACTTTAAGTATTTTAGTAATACATGTTCTGAAAAACCATGGGCATTTTTTTCAGTCTTCCAACTTAAGAAACTTTCATAAGTTTTCATGTATCTTTCTTTTGATTTTGGCGGCAACAAGTTATTTATAGCTAACTAAGCCTCCGCCCTTAATTCTGGCGGTGTACAGATTGTTTCTTCATTGCTGCTATCATCGGAACTCATATTTAATCTTATTTTATGAACATCGACAATTAAAAATTAATTCCACTTGAATAAAGGTTTTTTTTTAATTACCCTTTAATCCCGCCAAAATGTTTTTTTTTTAAGGCAATGATCCATTTTCCGCTTGTGCAGTTTTTGGATAAACCGTATTAGGGCTGTTATACACAACCTAATAATTAGGTATTAATGATAAATAAAAATATAAAGCAAATGATATTGAATGTTTTCTTGTTACTGGTGAATTGAGTTTCGTTAATATTTAATAAGTTGAAGTATAAAATTGAAATAAATCTAATCATACAGATTTTTTTGGGATTATCAGTTCGTGTGTAATAGGCATTAACGCGAATATTTTTCGTCCGATAAAGTTCGGACCTATTAAAAAAAAGTTGCTTAACCTGTTTATGAACACAGACGACATGTTTATTTTCAAATTAAAAACAAAATACTTCCCGGCCTAGGCCTGCAACGACATATTTCCCGGCGGCGAATGACACACGTAATGACAACATTTCATTGCATGTTTGAGAAAATTATTTTGCAGTCTTAATCTGTTTTATGTAAGTATAATGACATTCTAATTAAAAATTAACCACTCATGGGTACCACTATTTTTGAGGTACTGATATTTACCCCACTTCGTCCAAATTGATATAATACCTTCAATTATTTATAGCAAATGGCGACCAATTTCCACATATTTAGTAAGATGTTATTCCCGAAGCTTCTAGTGGCCATTCCCTTTCGCCGCCCGCTTCGGTCCATTACCCACCAACGCCTGCTTCCTACTACTTATCAAATGTAGAACAAAGTTAAATGGATACTTTACTGTTTTGATAGCAATCTCGAAGGGAAGCGATAGAATTCATATTATTTTGAGTAATATTGGTAATTTTCTATCCTTCTGTGATTGTGTAAGGGATTAGTAGTGGTAATGGTTACTACCGTGCCAACTTTATTTATTTGCCTACAGTGTTAGCAAGAAATTACGTACTATCTGCAATTACACGACAAATATAAATAATTCGAATGCAAGTAAAATTATGGAGTTAACTCAAACCTTTTTTACAGTCGAATCTCACGTTCAGAATGAATATAAATGCTGGCATTTCCGATAACAATAATAAATTACTGATTTCCTAAATAACTAGTATCAAAACTATTTTAATTCTATTAACCCAATCACAGAGCAATCAAGGTTGCGATTTTAATCCTAAAGCAATCATGCCAGCAAAAAATTGGTTTTCATTTGTCGGTCAATGAACAAAATGAAATTGTGTAAATTTTCAAATAGTCCAGTTTCCTAAAATATATCAAAAACTACTAACATATTCAGCTTATAAAAATTTTACCTCCCATTTCACGTGGTGGTTAACTTGAAATATAAGTTGATAGTTGGGGGTATTTGCATAATCAGTTAAAATGTGCGTAAGTGATGCAATACAATCAAGCGATAAGCCAGTAAAGAGCAAGAAACTCTTATCAAAGCTGTTGCAGCAAGCGTAGTATAAATGCTCGGGCAATTTTATGTCGGCGGTGTACAAGTATTAGGTGTAGGTATCGGATAGATCTATCATCGATATAGGTACCTTCCACATCCATACGAATTATGCTAAGTTCATTTGTATACCTATGTTGTACTTACATATACAATTTATTAAAATTCGTGGCAGCTATTTAGTGACAAACAAAAAATTGATTTTTTTGTAAAATTACTTCCTTACTTTGTCGTTGCAAGTGGCTAAATTTACTTTAGACAAATAATTCGACCTACTAAAATCAAATACCGGTCTCATGGTAAGCGACAAAGTAGTACCTTTTACTAACAAAGCTCACAAATATAAAACATGTTAAAGCTCGTTATATATACGCACAATCGTACACGCATATGGTGTGTTATTTAAGCATTGTTTAAGAAGATATTATGGATATGAGGTAACATTTCTACAATGGCACTAAATCAAAGACTATTTGGAATCGAGAACGATAGCCAAACAAGGCAGCATGGACAGTGGACACAATATAAATCATAATACTGGCTCGGAAGCGACGTGCATAAATGCATAGCTGATGAAACTTGGCACCCTTTGAATTATAAGAAAAGTTAAAATTTAAAGCAAGTGTTTAAATAACCAGTTAATTGCGTAGAAAGGATCATTTGAAAAGTTCAGTCAGACCTTGAAATCAAATTGCATTGTAAATGCATTGTAGAATTGACTACCTTTAAGGACTAAGTTAGACAATAATTATATTTCACTATTCAAAAGGGCGGTTTATGTAAAGAAAAATTTGTCTTTGGTTTAAGTTTTTATGGTATTTACAAAAACGGTCAAGTGCTAGTTATTATATCATTTTCAAAGATCTTTCTAATTGATGCCCCACACTCTTATGTATGTACATGGGAAAAAAATCTACCTCTCAGTTACGTGTATGGAGGACCCCAAACCCAATCCTTTTTTTTTTACATAGTTTCATAATAATGTAGCTGTTCACACCACATACATATATCCTTACCAAATGTCATAACTGAAGAATTTATAGTTTTCGTAAATCGTAAATGGGCTGTGACAGGCGGACAGACGGACATGACGAATCTATAAGGGTTCCGTTTTTGGCATTTTGGCTACGGAACCCTAAAAATGTGGTAAGAGTTCATTAATAGGTATATATGCATTACCTCCTTCTTTTTTGTGCTATACGGACATGATGACGAATCTTTAAGGGTTTCATTTTTGTCTTTTTGCATATGGAACTCTAATAAGGAAGCTATAAGGGTTTCAAAACACCTTGCAGTTTACTTGCAAATCTAAAGTTATATACTAGGTACCGTAAAGATAATAGTAAATCTAGGTATAAAGTAGAGCAAACTGTAGAAAGTATACCTAGTACAAATGAAGTGATTAGTTATCGTTGAATGTCAAATCCGGATGCAATATTACACATCACAAACGCCGTGAGAAGTGGCTGCGCCCACGGCCTATCACAAACACAAGAATAAATACGCAATAAATAAGCTACATTATTTAGCTCAGAACTATGGATGACTACAGTACAGTTAGTGCGGCGCAGGCCTGTTCTCATTGGTCAAGACAAACGACGTCGTAAATTCCTCTGATTGCCTTAGAAACATTAATAAATATTGACTAGGAGAAGAAGGGGTAAGTTGACAACGCCTCGATTACTTCACAATATAATCCGATTGTGTCATAGAAGATGAACGTTGATGCTACTGAACGAGGTTACATTAAATGTGTTCAGAAAATATCGTGTCCCTATAAACTGTTAAAATTAACACAGCAACAGTCGGATATTGTAAAGATATTATAGCTTTTACCAAAGACATACCTCAGTAGGCAAGTTATATAGATTACCAACTGACGTAAACCTTAAAATATCAAATATCAAACCAGAGTAGTGTGGTTTGTTTCGCGCACGTTTCAGGTATTGCAGAAATGGAATTCAGCGGGTTCATATTCCAAAGGTTTAGTTTATTTATTTAGTATATACCTATTACAACAGACTACGGAGCGGATACCAGTCTGCTTTAAGTTACGAACAAGTCTAATAAAATACAAACTACAAAAACTTCTTGTACTTATTTGCCTTTTGATGCGCATGGTTGACGGCATGACGGCTGCTCTAGAAGGTGAGCTGAGCGGGATGAATGAAACTTGAGATACCTACCCGGAGCAGCTGTACTGTATTCCCAGCAATCAATCAATCTTGACCATTTTCTCTGGGGTTTCTACTCTAAATATACAAATTACTTTTCTAACATATGATATGATATAGTACGGTAGTACCATAGGACAGTATAAAACCACATTTTGCAAGCAAAAAAAATTGTGCTAGCTGCGTATTACGTGAAAAACGTTTTAGTTACTGATTTTTATTAAAAATACTCTCACGTTTTTTGATATCACATGTTATGAAACGTTTAAAGATTAATAAATTTTCAACAAGTTGAGCTATCATGCGTTACCCTAGGTCTTATAGTTTCAGAGATTCGAGACTTGAAAAAGTACTCTTTTTTGTGAACTAGATAAAATTGTGTGTTTTGCTAACGTTTTCAGCTTAATATCGCCTCACCTGATTATGCCACGAAAATCATGCAATAATGACCTTAAAGCGCACTTAATATTCTTTAATGTAAGGGTAAAATCAGGTCAGTAAACTTTGTAATCGAAAATAAAAACGCGAAATTCAAAAGGCAGGAGGCCCGCTATCTAAGTTTTTCATACAAATCGCAAGTCGTGTTGCAAAGCTGCAATTTTGGTATATTATATAGACCCTATAGGGATATACGAAAATGTATATTACAAGAAAAACAAAATAATAATTTCGGCATAGGACGTCAAAAACGGAAAAAAATTCAGACTTTTTTTAGTTTCCAACGTTTAACTAAAAAACTATTATTTTTTTGATACTAATTGCTATAAAACTTAGAAAGAATATTAAATTTGAAACGATTTGAGCTACGTTGCATCACCGTAACTTATATATATATTGAGATACGACATTCCAAAAAGTGCCCTTTTATCACAAAATTTTAGGTTACGTTAAAGTTATTCACTAAATATTGGTAAAACGTTCGCACTAAGAAAAAAAGTAATTGTAAATAATAACTACATTAAATTTGGAACAAGTTGAGCCGATAACAATTACTGTAAGTCCTATAGCTGTAGGTATACGAGGCTTCAAAACAGGCATTTTTTTTCTTAACTTAATGAAGGGCACTTTTTAAATGTTGTATCTCAAAATCTATATAACTTACGGTAATGCAAGGTAGCTCAAATCCTTTCAAATTTAATATTCTTTCTAAGTTTTGTAGCAATTTGTATCAAAAAGATAACAGTTTTTTAATTAAACGTCAAAAACTAAAAGACGTCCAAAATAATTTCAGTTTTTGTCGTCTCATGCCGAAATTATTTTTTGTTTTTCTTGTAATATGCATTTTCGTATATCCCTATACGGTCTTTATAATATACCAAAATTGCAGCTTTGCAACACGACTTGTGATTTGTATGAAAAACTTAGATAGCGGGCCTCCTGCCTTTTAAATTTCGTGTTTTTATTTTCAATCACAAAGTTTGCTGACATGATTTTACTCTTAAATTAAAGAATATTACGTGCGCTATAAGGTCATTATTGCATGTTTTTCGTAGCATAATTAGGTGAGGAGATATTAAGCCGAAAACATTAGCAAAACTCAAAAGAAAGCTAGTTTACAAAAAAGAGTACTTTTGGAAGTCTCGAATCTTTGAAACTATAAGACCTACGGTAATGTTTATTAGCTCAACTTGTTGGAAATTTATTAATCTTTAAGCGCTTCTTAACATTTAATGTCAAAAAACTTAAGGTTTTTTAATTAAAAATCAGAAACTAAAAAATTATTGCAAATTGCGATGAGCTATACTGCATGCTTTTCGAGTTTAATGTAAAGTTTGACCGTACTAATATAACAATGAGTGCAAAAATCGAAACGCAGACACTGCACATTGTTGCTCCCTAACATAGTTATGCGTTCCAAAACTTAATTACAATTAGTTCAATTTTCAATAATACGCGTTGTGTATGTGTACAGTCGGGTTCAAAATTGCATGGACAGTTTATAAATGAATTCATTCATAAATCGTCCATGCAATTCTGAACGCCACTGTACTTAGCTATCACTTTGACTGAAACGCGTATTAACCAATCGGGAAATACTATGTGAGTCAATGTACTTATAAGGGGCTAGGCTTCAAAAGCAGCTGAATCAAATAATGATAAAGGGTGTAATTGTAATGAATAAAAATTCTCAATATGAAATGAAAAAATTGGGTCAGTATAGTTGCCTACCTACTCGTAGTTATAATTCCTGACTTTTATTAATACACATTAGTAAAAGACGGGAAGTCTATCTCGCGACGACATTCTGTCGCACCAATCATGTGCTAAGCCTACAGGTTAATGTTCAACACAAGAAATTATAGCTTCCTAACTGTACTAACCCGATTATTGAATTTGAAGTTTACAGCTTTTGTCTACGTTACGCCCTTTAAATTAACTAATAGTGTTATTCCATGTAATGAAGGCCAAGCGAAGACCCGGTATCATCAACGAAAAATCACGTGACTACAATTATGGAAATCATCACTGACTATTCTTTGGAATCTATCATTCTAACACATTCATTACTTTTCGGTTATCGCATGCGCATAATGCTCATCGCATGCTGCTGTAATGTGATGTAAACTTTTGTTTTAATAAATAAATAATTATATTATTTACATAATATGTAACGAATCGCACAGTTAACAGACAAATTAATGCTACAGATTAAAATTTATAAAAAAATAATTAATACATATTTTATAGGTATAATTAACATTTTATAAATCGATATTAAAGTCGATATCTATTAATTTACGTCAAATAGATACATAACGCAGTGTGACAAATAAAACCATTTAGGTAGGTACTGTTTGCGCATTCAATGTTGTAATGTAGGTTGGTAAATATAAAGTCAAATTAAATAAGTGTGATCAAAACGCCAGCTGTCGAACGCGAACTGGCTTCATAACAGGAAATCGTCTCAAAGTTGAAGGGCCACCTGCCGACTCTGTCGGGTCTTTGCATAACGAAGCACAATTTATAGAGCGGTACTACGTAGGCGTACCGCAGTCGAGTCGTCCAGACATCGCAATGTTATCTCCTCTGGATAGAATGTGAAGGCTCAGCGGTACCTTATTATGAGTGAAGTTGGCGCTGGACAAGCCATTGGAAACGATAACCTATATTAACATACTATTGTTGATAAATACCTATTTAATTGTGTACGTACAAGCTTATCTTTGCAGTACAGCATTTCTTGATACAGTCCGATTGACATTTCGTATTAACTACCTGCACAAGTATTAAAGATTTAATTATTTTTCCTCTATTGTTCTTGAAAAGAAATGTCGGACAGCGGCCCTAGGATTTGCCTCTGTCTCTCTAACGTCTACGTTGGAGTGTCAGAAACAAATCACCGAAATTTACGAATTTAGAAGCTCGCGGCAGTGGACCAGAGGGCATATTTTGGGGATTTGTTTCTGTCAATAGGTGTTCAACTTTTTTTTACGTAGAATAACTGTTCTACATGCATTGAATCTTAATTACATATTATTTTATATTTTCTTTCCCTAATGAAAAACACCTTCCTCCTTTTAACGTAATTATTTCTTTTTGAGAATAACTTAAATATTTCAAAAAACGTACTCGGACCTAGATCAAATAAAATTATTTGCTTTACACAAATTATTACAATAGTTATAATATTAAATTTAATAATGCAGGGCCATGCAGCTTTAAAACGACAGTATTTATGTAAGGGAAATGTTATGTTTTTATTGGTGACAGAATCTTTATCTGTAACTCGACTCTACCAACGCAACTGTCCACTGTCAGCGTCGAGGATTGCGAGAAAATTTTAAATGAGAACTAGTTTGAAATGTGGTTGTTGATTGTGTATTTAAAGCTATGTTTATACCGAGACGTCGACAGGCATCCGAGACGTCTAGCAAGTTGTTAGTTATGCTAAGAATATGGCATTTGTTACGTGTCCCGATGAGTCATCGATGCTTTAGTGAACTAGGAAATAGAAAACAGATTTAAGTAAATTCAATAACAATGAATGCTTTTAAAGCTACTTGTATGGTAAATTTAGGGCGTCTAATAAACTGTATTTAATTTACGTGTGTTCATATTATATTTAAATAGGCGCCTCATATTACTGCCGTAACATCAGTTCTATACCAGTCATTGGAGTTCGAGGCCAACGGAACTACGACAGATGCGTTATTGTCAAATCTGTCAAAGTCTCTTATGTCATTGTCAAATAAAGTTTTCAGGTTTCCACAACCTTTTTGTTATTTAATTTATTTATTTAAAATAATTCCTTATAAAAAAATTATGTACCTCTGTAATTTTTTTACGCCTTTCTGTTTAATATGGCTGTCACAACTAGGATTTTCTTAAAAACACGTAAATACCTAAATACTTTTCTTTTCTCTTAACTAACATTGATATGACAACATTTTCTTGTAAATAACTTAAAATTACCAGCGAACACAAACAACAGCGTGCCATATTTATTAAGACAGTACCTATGGTTAAATGGAGAACTATAGCACTGCCAAAGAAATTTGTAGGTCAAAGGAATTTTACGAATATGAAATGTGAACATAAAGCACGCTACAATGTATTACTCATATCCTGCAATTTTCTAAACGTATGCAGAAATAGGGTTTTAATTTATGTGTAGTTAAATTACTGTACCGAATGTTATTAACACCTGAAGTGATACCAGCGCAATACCAACTTTGTTACTAATAATTGCGGATAATTCCGTTTTTATTAAAATATCTTATATTTACGTGAAAATAAGTAAACAATATTGTTTCTATAAATTAAAGAATTAAAATTACCAATAAATAAGATATCTCAACATCTGTTTTTAGAAAATAAGGATTTACTATTGTATGAACATTTCATTGTTGTGGCAATATTTTCGTAGATTCTTTGGCCTCGAACTCCAATTAGTGGTTTAATAGCTTCTACAGATTTTAAATTTATAACACCATTATGTGACTCTACTAATCCACTATATAACTAATACATTATACTGTACGATGAATTGAAAGGGTAATAACCAAGTCCAAGTACTGTAAAACTACCCAACTATAGTCCAAAAGCTCCCAACTATGGTCCAAAACTAAGTCATATATCTTAGATTTAGTGTAATTATTATATTGTTGACGCAGTTGTTACACAAAATTTCCTCATTAATGATTAAAAAACATAGATAAAACAAAAAAAAAAGATTTCCATTGATGCTTAATTACGAGTTGAACTTGTGGACCATAGTTGTAGTAGTGGACTATAGTTGTATGGTTTTACGGTACATAATATTTGCCTACAAGTTCAAATACGTTTATATCAAAATAAGAAAATCCCATAAAGTAATCCGCACTTAGTTCACAAAAGGGCACCTTGAGATTGAATTGATTCATTAGATATTTGATTAACCCGTAGATATAGCCCCGAGATATGCAAAACAGGACACGGTATCTTTGAGCGGATAAGTTGGCGATTTACATTTACACGTTCACATAGCGTGTGTTGATCGGAGGCACACTCCTGATAGGTAGGTAGTTGCTTTATAAGCGGTTCCGAAAGCGTAGATGCCCATCTCGCAGATCACTAATTTGACTTGAGTAAAGGTAGACATTGTGGCAATATTTGGGGGAGGCCTATGTTCAGCAGTGGACGTCTTTCGGCTGATATGATGATGATGATGATGATGAAAGGTAGACGGTCCAGTAGGTAAACTAGTATTTATTGATTACTCGTATACATGTACTTGTACAATCGAGAGTTTAGAACGTGGGCTCGTAATCATTTTGTAACAATTTGACGGCGATGAGTATACAATCCGATAAAAGTGGGTTAGTTTCAATAGTAACCGGTTAGGGAAAACAATAACATAAAAATAAATTATAACAGCTAGTAATTACTTAATGGTAATTGAAACTAAAATAGCCACCAATTTGACACGCTGACACCGAAATATTATATAATTTATAAAATCTACCACTTTTACCGTTGTTATAAAACCATAGATCTCTAAACGTTGCTAAAGAGTCTTAGATAATCATCTAGACGTTTTGACAGGTCTTAATAAAGTTTATTTTTTATCAGCAGTCTGTTACGTTTACGTGTTAATTACAGATACTATTTAATTGTGATTTTTATTGCTAGATAGATACATACGAGACAGATCCAGAAAATGGTAGATTAATAGCATGACGCTTAGAGACTTTCTATATATATCTGAAACTTTTTTCTCTCTTAATTCTGACAACTAGAGAGACCTTTACGTCTCTAGTAGTAATCGTACAACATTGTCAACATGTTGAAAACCATTCCAATGTTTTAGCTACTTTAATACATGTTTCTTTAAATAAGAAATAGTCCATTGTGCACAATTTGATGCATCAAGGGAGGTAAGTACGGAATTACTAACGAGTGTTAAAAGCCCGACGGCGGAACTCACTGGCGGAAGGCTTTTAATGATTCGAGTTAGTATTCCGCTTGCCGACCGTGATGCATACAATGTTTTTCATCACACTTGCCGACAAAAAAAATGTTTTAAGACAAAATATTATTAAATGATGTACTGACATTTCTATTACTCCATAGGGAATTTCTATTACTCGCGCTATGCATGCAAGCACTGACGCGCTTAGACCGGACCGCTTTTAGGCCGGAATAAAACTTCTTCTCGGGTTGGTGGTGTACCGATAGAACTCGAGGTAGCTTTTAATATTTACAATGTTGGCATTCATAAGTTCAATGCAACATGCCTAAATTCTGTGCCTCTAAAGCCGAGGTTTGACGGTTTCTATGAATATTTCGTAACATTGAAAGTGGTTGCGATGAATTTATTCCCAGTAAATTCGACACAACGGCAAAAACATAAAGGCTTGCAAACACCTCACAGCAGGTGAAGGCGCGTGAGATTTCGAAAACGAAGAGACTAGACTAACTACTAACTAATCATTTTGACGTTTCAGTGAGACTAGGTACGTGCTACCACGTAAGCTCTCACTTAACGCCAGTCACGTTCCCGATAGTGTGACGATGGGTCTTGCTCAAAACGTCGTAATTTCGAGCAATACCGTAATACTAGGGCGCCAGCTCGGTAGCGAAACGTGAGCGATAATTTAACGAGAACGGTACTCGAATATCAAGATCGTTTATGTATCGCTTATCGCGGATCGCCGCGGTTGGAATTTAAGGTCGTATCTTCGGCGACTGAAGCACAATCTATGCAGCGCATCAAAGAGTCTGATAGAGATATTTGCTTGGCAAATAACAATGCACTGCTCCAATACCAAACAAATGGTTTTAAATGGTTCTCTACCGTTTCATACAAATTATACAATTAATTATACACTGAAAAAAATAATTTGTTAATGGTAACCGAACTTTCGTCAACCTGTAACTTAAAAAAAGTGACGAGCGAAGTAAGGCAATATCTTACCAAAATCAGTTCGGTTAATTTTCTACTAAACAATTGATGTTGCGTATTGCTAAACAATATTAGTTATATCGTGTGAAAACTGTCTGTTGTATATTACCATAAGTTCAGTTATATTTAGTTTACAATTCAGTTATTGTAGACGTGCTGTATGTTGATAACAAATTTACTGTTTGTCAAAATCTTACTGAATTCACAACTTACTTTAATCAAATTTTCTGCTACGCCTAAACCAACTGGCTCAGTAATGTTTAACATAACTTTTTTGTTACCTATAACCAATTTAGAGTATTATTTTAAGCAATTTGTTTCATTATATTTAACCAAATTATTTGCCTGCATGTAACCAAACGAATAGGTTATACACGACAAAAATACGTTGTTCATATACAGCCAAATGTTTAAATTATTTTGACCAAATAGTTTGCCTTCTTCTAACCAAATGAATAGGTTATATATACATGACAAAAATACGTGGTTCATATACAGACAAATATCAAATGAGTTGTAAATAGGGCTCACTGCCTGTATAAAATCCAGTACGTCTCATCGTCACCTTTCTTATCCCCTGGGTGATGAGACGTACTGGAATTTATACAGGCAGTGAGCCCTGTTTACAACTCATTTAACTACAAGTAGGGTGTATAAGCCACATCGATGATTACCCAAAAATAAGTAACACTAAACGAGCATTTTAATTAACTTTATTAATTGTAATAATAGAAACATTCAAATAATAGAAACATTCATAGTAATTTATAAGAACGGTATAGTAATCAAAATAATCAATCAATCAATAATACAATCGCGAGCAACAGTACTTTTTGCATCACTTTATAGGTTTTCATTGCACAGAGTATCTTTGTAAACCAATTTATTTTTCTAAATTATTTTACGAGTAATTCCATTATTTTGCTTGATACATTAGCTTCAGAGTCTCTTTGATTACAAGGAAAATGAAGAAATTAAAATTATTTGGTTTACAAAGACATGACATGTTTTGAAATGTCCTTATGTAACCTTCTAATCCCCATTCCCGAAGGTAGTCTCCAAGGGTGTCTGCTGGTGGAGGTACAACTTCCATTTTGGAATATTCAAGTAACTTGACATACATATGTCATACGCAACGCAAAAAAAGCGTTTGGTTATTTCTATGCTAAGTACTGTCTATATAATGAAGTACGTTTGGTTACACATTGTATTTTATTTGGTTAGATAAAGCGAATGGTCTGCTAGAGTAGCAAACCCGTATTTGGTTTTACTCTACTAGACAAAACTGGTTATATGTAACAAAACTATGTATTATAATAGCAAATCATTGTTGAGTTAAATCTAAACAATTTTATGTTATGGATAATAACATCGTCTTTGTTAGAAGCTAGGACTTGGTTTTTGTTGCATATTGTCAATGCTTACTCTTAAATTAGACCAAGTGGTTTATTTACATGTGAACACTTGAATTTTTTTACTGTTTTAATGTAAGACGTATACAAGCATTTATTTACGAATAGCCCAACTTAGAATAACATTATCCGTTTGGTTTTTAATACGCAAACCTGTTTGTTAATAGAAATTAACTTTAGTAACGCCATACCGAATTATGGTTAATGATGAAATAGCCAAAGTAGTTCAGTTAAATATTTTTTTCAGTGTATTGTTTAACTGTACGGTATTGGCCATTAAACTACGATTCATCAAATTTGCAGAAAAAGTTCATTAAACGTAGTTACAATTATTGCCTATTATACGTATGTATAACCAGTTTACGTACCCATTTTCCAATGAACGACAGCCATCTTGTGTAAAAACTGAAACCGGTTATTTTTTTTGCGAGCAGTCATAGCAGTACGAAATTAAATTGCGCCCAAATATGATCTCGGTTCAATAACACGACGAAAGCACTTGCAATGAAAATAAAATCCTACAAATAAAGTTTAATTACTGTGAAGGTAAAGCGAGAGCATTGAACGGGGTAGGTATACAAGTACAAGAAAGGGTACCTACAAGTGTGCATTTTTGGTAGCCAAGAACATCTGTAAGGCTAAATATAATGAATAATATCAAGGTGCAGTAAATAATATATCATTGTATATATTTTTTAATTGATATGCGAACCTTACTTTCACTGCCTACTTGTTGCAAATAGTTTGTAATTTAAGCCTACCCGTATATGGAGAAACGCAATTAATCACTTTAAAGTAGTCAGTTGTGTCAAGTATTAAACTAGTTTAAGCTGCGGACGATTTCGGCCAAGTACCCAAGTAGTATCAACTTTTCTTGAATAATTTTGAATGTTATACGCGATTGAAGAGCCAGACAAAGATGGTGAACTCATGTTGCCTCATAAGTTCTTTTTTTACAAAGGCTAAAAATGGTACAGTCATAAATGATAATGATAACGAGTCATATCTAATATTAGTACCTACAGATATTTATGACTTTTCAGGTGCTTACATATTAATGTGACACACGCTCTAATTATTATGACAGCTAATATGTAGGTACACATACTTTTGATTGGTAAATCTGTTCAGATGCATATGTATCTTTCTATGCTCCTTTATTTTGGAAGCCTTGGGTTCGTTCATATATTTATGAACTCGACTGTACCTGAGAGAAAATGTCTCACGCAAACTATATTACCAAAGTGGTCCGTAATACTGAAGTAGTACCTATAGAAATACACAAATTAAATAAGAAATTATTGATAAGAGAACTATTTACCTAACAAAGTTACGAAACCCATTTCATTTTTAATATGCCAATTTCATATTAGCTCAAAAGAATCCTATCTAATAAGAAACCTTATTAAAACATGTTTCAAATTAACCGTTACGTCACACTCTAATTTTGAGTAGCAAATTAAATAGTATGCACAGGTACGCCATTGCATTATTCTTCCAAATACAATTTAGATTGATATCCGCGAAGAAAGTTGTGTAATGCGACTCCATTGAGGGCTATTACGTCGGATTTTCACGTCAATTACACGAGCCGTGCAATTATTGATGTGTATCGATAAGTCATTGTAGCATTAGGCGATGATTTTAATTTGAGATTCCAATGCCGGCGGCACACATCTAGTTATGTAGCTTTTGGAGGCTTTTATTTAAAAACATAGTTTAGGTAGTTAAATCGTTGTGATACGAGTTATACATTTTGAATTTGAGTTGTTTAAGTTTATGAGTCAAGAACGCTACTAGCGTTATTTTCAGGGTTCCGTAGCCAAAATGGCAAAAACGGACCCCTTATAGATTCGTCATGTCCGTCTGTCCGTCTGCCACAGCCGATTTACTCGGAAACTATAAATGAAGTGATGAAATTTGGTAAGTATATGTGTTGTATGGACCGCTACAAAATTATGATCCTATATTGTAAAAAAAAATTTGGGGTCGGGGCCTTCCATACATGTAACTGAGGGATAGAATTTTTTTTGAGATGTATATACGCATGTGAGGTATCAATAGAAACGTCTTTGAAAATGATATAAAGGTTTAAATATCACATTTTTATTTAAGTGAACTGTTTTCGAGATATCAGCTGTCAAAGTCTGAAAAATGTGTCCCCCCCTTAAATAGTTAAAAAAAATATGTTATGCATATTAATAAACTCAATCAACGATTTTTGGGTTGATTAAATTATCTCTTATAGTTTTTGATATAGTTTGATTTAACTGTATTTTTTAATGATAATGGTACGAAACCCTTCGCGCGCGAGTCCGACTCGCACTTGGCCGGTTTTTTGTACTTATTTTTTAACAAATAAAAAGTAACTAAGTAAATCACTCTTTAAATACTAAGTAATATGAACAAATTTTCACTATTCACTTTAGACTAGTATTCTGCTTCCATAACTAATATATGTATTAACTAATCTTTAAAAGAGTTTTACAATCATTTTGAAAACGATAGGTCAACAGTGTGTTTATTTTATTTCTAAAGACAAACAAGCGAAGTAATATCTATGTCATTAGGTAAAGCCAATAAATAGTTAAATGCACTGACAAAACGGCATAAAAACCAAAATGGTAACAGTCCAGTAGCAAAATATTTTCGATTGTTAAAAGAATACGTTTTTGTCAGAAATATAATTTTTGACACAAAGTTATACCATCGCCAACCATAAAGTAGTCTATGACGCTTGTACTGGTGTATTGGATTGGACCGAACGTGATGGACTACCAAGTAGGCTTAGCACATGATTGGTGCGACAGTATGTCGCCGCGAGATAGATCTCCCGTCCTTTACTAGCTATATTAACAAAAGAGGGACGGATAGTCTATCTCGCGCCGAGATACTGTCGCTCCAATCATGCGCTAAGCATAATGGTGTACCTTGAGCTTTCGCCGTGAGTTTAACGCAGACTTACTTGAATCCCTCTGGATCGCACCAATCATAGGGACAGGCAAATAAAAGCGTGGAGGCTGTAAAAATTACAATAAAACTGTCATTGGAAATATTGTGATTCTGAATTAATAATGTAAATATATAATTCACTTGAATCTTTCACCTCATCAGTCTCATCACTCAGTCCTTCCGCACAAATTCTCATAACATTTTGAGAGTCATTTCAAGTTCTACAAAGTTCAAAGTTTTTAGCGTATGTATTTCGATCCTAAGCGTACTTAACTGCATTGGGACTTGTAATAGTTGTTTGTACCGTGTTGACTCCGCTGGCAACTCATCTTAGTAAGCTTTTCTTTTAATTCTAAATACACACAGCAATGGGTGATTAAAAACAGTTGCATCCCACTTTTTAGCGCTCAAGTCATAAGGTCGAACGATACCGTAAATCGATTAAAGCGGCCCAGATTCGACTCGAAACTAAAGAATTTCAAACACGCCAATTACTTTAATAACCGGAACGTTGCAACGACAAACAAGGAAACTTTGGATCAGGTATTTAAAACACGAACGCATGATACTTTTAAAGCAGGACCAAAAGGAGATAAATGTGAATAAGTGAACCGTTAGTTGGTACCAAGTAAAAGATAGCTTCCCTGAAGATCCCACGTATTGGCTAACTCGCGCTTAATTACTTACTGAATGAGATTCAAATAATGGACCCGTAAATAAGAGTTACAAGGGAAGAACACCTATTTTAATTTTAAACTCTTGAATGTTGAACTTTTTATTTAATTTTCATTTACTGTCAAGAACAAATGAACAAAAACATAGCTCATCCGTAAAAACCCGAATAGTCTAGCAAAACCGTATTTATAATCATTTCTCATATGGTTTACGACATTTCTTCTTCCCTGTAATACCCTCATGACTTGCGAACGTACCTTTGGTCAATCTTTACACTATTATTTTATATACATATTTATTAGTATATTTATGTTACAAATAGAGATTTTATGTCGATATTAGGTTGTAAACCAATAACTGCGATGGTCACGATTACAAAATGATCTGTCTTGTAAGAGATAGTCTATGGTGCGATTGATACGGAGGCAGGATATAGAGCAGTCCGAGTAGAATTGATGATGCCGGCACTGACAGAGACAAAAGGTAGTGGGTACTAACAAGTACATGCCGCTAGTTACATCGGCATATGGATGCGTGGTCTAAGA
>JALPQI010012742.1:0-38914 GCA_025490895.1 Thaumatotibia leucotreta | reverse complement strand
GAGTATTTGCGTTTAGGTGGTCATCCTTTCATGTCGGTGAGCTGATGATGGAAGGTACAACTCCTTAGAGATTAGGAGTTGGGGGATAATTCTTTAAATATAACATATTTCATGTATTTTGGAAGCTATTTGAATATTTGCCTTTAGGTGGTCATAGTCTCATGTTGGTGAGCTGATGACGAAAGGTATAACTCCTTAACTATTAGGAGTTGGAGGATAATTCTTTGAATATAACAACTGTCATACATTTTCGAGATCTGTTCAAGTGTTTGCTTAGTAGTTATGACATGTTGGTTAGCGGTTAGTGATTCTTTAAATAATATAGATTCAGATTTTCTGGCCTATTACAGTGCAGTACATTCTAATTATAAATATTTAGAGCACACTAAATAACGATTTTACACTACTAAAAAGCAAAAAATAAAATATTTTAAAATAAAAATTAAACCGCCTTCAAAAATTAACCCAAACTAAAAAGTAAAAAATAATTTTAGTTCCTACTTCTTAGGATTTCCTACCCAAACCTTTAAACCTTTTACCCTATTCATTGGAATAAAATATTATGGCTAGGTATCCTACAGATTTCTTAGAAGTCGGTGCCAAGCCAAATATGTTCACTTCGCGAGTATATGATTGTATTCGATAGAGCTTTGTAACTTACTGTCACTTTGTCGGTTATGCTTTCATCAAAATGACTGAGGTAGATCTTCTGTTGATAACAACATAATCGGCGGCACTTGGCACCGACTTCTAAGAAATCTGTAGGATACCTAGCCATAATATTTTATTCCAATGAATAGGGTAAAAGGTTTAAAGGTTTAGGTAGGTAATCCTAAGAAGTAGGAACTAAAATTATTTTTTACTTTTTAGTTTGGGTTAATTTTTGAAGGCGGTTTAATTTTTATTTTAAAATATTTTATTACACCAAATAAATGAATTCTATTCTATTCTTTTGAAGGTCCAAGTTTCAGAAGCCCGGCGAAGCCCCGAAGCCCAGCGAAGCCCCGGCCACTGACCTCTCGCGCGGCGCAGCTGTCTCGCGGCGTGGCGGTGCCCCGCGGGGTCGCCCCGGCGGCGTCGCGGGACAGCGAAGCCCCGGTCACTGACCTCTCGCGTGGCGCAGCTGTCTCGCGGCGTGGCGGTGCCCCGCGGGGTCGCCCCGGCGGCGTCGCGGGACAGCGAAGCCCCGGTCACTGACCTCTCGCGTGGCGCAGCTGTCTCGCGGCGTGGCGGTGCCCCGCGGGGTCGCCCCGGCGGCGTCGCGGGACAGCGAAGCCCCGGTCACTGACCTCGAGCGTGGCGCTGTCTCGCGGCGTGGCGGTGCCCCGCGGGGTCGCCCCGGCGGCGTCGCGGGACAGCGAAGCCCCGGTCACTGACCTCTCGCGTGGCGCAGCTGTCTCGCGGCGTGGCGGTGCCCCGCGGGGTCGCCCCGGCGGCGTCGCGGGACAGCGAAGCCCCGGTCACTGACCTCGAGCGTGGCGCAGCTGTCTCGCGGCGTGGCGGTGCCCCGCGGGGTCGCCCCGGCGGCGTCGCGGGACAGCGAAGCCCCGGTCACTGACCTCTCGCGTGGCGCAGCTGTCTCGCGGCGTGGCGGTGCCCCGCGGGGTCGCCCCGGCGGCGTCGCGGGACAGCGAAGCCCCGGTCACTGACCTCGAGCGTGGCGCAGCTGTCTCGCGGCGTGGCGGTGCCCCGCGGGGTCGCCCCGGCGGCGTCGCGGGACAGCGAAGCCCCGGTCACTGACCTCGAGCGTGGCGCTGTCTCGCGGCGTGGCGGTGCCCCGCGGGGTCGCCCCGGCGGCGTCGCGGGACAGCGAAGCCCCGGTCACTGACTGTAGCCGCCGTAGGTGTCCTCGACGACTCGTATAAATAAAACTTCGATATGTAGAAGACTTGGTATAATCCAATAGGTACTTTGGTTTACAAAAGATAGTGCCAATATAACGGTTGAGTACAAGTGGATGGTATGGATGATGATGAAAGAGTGATTTGCAAGATTTTAAACTACGAGTATGAACGTTATTCTAACTTAATTCTATTGGCCGCGGGAAAGCGTATGTGGAGCGCTGCTATTGGAGGTTAGAAGAAGCTTTCGAATAGTAGGCGAGCCGAATGTGCGTTTAGCTACTGCATGAATGTAATATTATACAAAAAAAGGTTGCGTTCGCAACACTGACCTCTCGCGTGACGCAGCAGTCTCGCGGCGTGGCGGTGCCCCGCGCGTTCGGCCAGCGCGAGCGGGGTCGCCCCGGCGGCGTCGCGGGCTGTCAGCGAAGCCCCGGCCGCTAGGAGCGTCTTGACGTTCTCGGCGTGTCCGCGCTCCGCCGCTATATGCAGCGCCGTCTATCGACAAACAGTATACTTAGGGTTTGTTGGTTGAAAAGAGGGGCAGAAAGATCACGTGATCATTCGTGTGTTGCTAGAGGAGTGGAAGGGAGTAAATCTCACGTGTATGTTTCGCAGTTAATGAAAAAAAAAAGATTATGTCACATCAATAGACACCTATTCTTACTTTCTTGAAACATCGCGTGTTTAGCATTATAACCTTCTCCAGGTGTAGTGAACTGAAAACTGCGCGCAGCAACTATATAGCACACCTTGCCGCCTGTCGCGGGGTCCTCGCGAGCGTCCACACTCGCGCCGGCCGCGTGCAGCGCGCAGCGCGAGCGCGAGTCGCGCGCGGCAACTATATAGCACACCTTGCCGCCTGTGGCGGGGTCCTCGCGAGCGTCCACACTCGCGCCGGCCGCGAGCAGCGCGCGCAGACAGCGCGAACGCTCGGCGAGCGCCGCCGCGTGCAGCGCGCAGCGCGAGCGCGAGTCGCGCGCGGCAACTATATAGCACACCTTGCCGCCTGTGGCGGGGTCCTCGCGGGCGTCCACACTCGCGCCGGCCGCGAGCAGCGCGCGCAGACAGCGCGAGCGCTCGGCGAGCGCCGCCGCGTGCAGCGCGCAGCGCGAGCGCGAGTCGCGCGCGGCAACTATATAGCACACCTTGCCGCCTGTTGCGGGGTCCTCGCGAGCGTCCACACTCGCGCCGGCCGCGAGCAGTGAGCGCTCGGCGAGCGCCGCCGCGTGCAGCGCGCAGCGCGAGCGCGAGTCGCGCGCGGCAACTATATAGCACACCTTGCCGCCTGTCGCGGGGTCCTCGCGGGCGTCCACACTCGCGCCGGCCGCGAGCAGTGAGCGCTCGGCGAGCGCCGCCGCGTGCAGCGCGCAGCGCGAGCGCGAGTCGCGCGCGGCAACTATATAGCACACCTTGCCGCCTGTCGCGGGGTCCTCGCGGGCGTCCACACTCGCGCCGGCCGCGAGCAGCGCGCGCAGACAGCGCGAGCGCTCGGCGAGCGCCGCCGCGTGCAGCGCGCAGCGCGAGCGCGAGTCGCGCGCGGCAACTATATAGCACACCTTGCCGCCTGTGGCGGGGTCCTCGCGAGCGTCCACACTCGCGCCGGCCGCGAGCAGCGCGCGCAGACAGCGCGAGCGCTCGGCGAGCGCCGCCGCGTGCAGCGCGCAGCGCGAGCGCGAGTCGCGCGCGTCGGGATCCGCGCCGCCCGCGAGTAGGGACAGGAGCAGGTCTTCGTTGTCCCAGAGCGCTGCCTGTGACGACAGTACCTTTTATAGTCTTCTCTATTATTCAGTACTATATATATTCAGTGTGTAAATCTAATACAGGCCATCAATTAAACCAGGCATGGGATTCATTTGTAATCAGCGCTGGCTCTGCTGGCGAAATGCTGAGTTTTGGCCATTTCGAGACAAAATTTCGTGTTTACTGTTTTGTTTTGTTTTGTTTATACTGTGTCTCGAACAAACGTTTTTTCTTTCTTTCTTTCTTACTTTCTTTCTTTCTAATCATGGATTACAAGGTTTTTTTAAAGTTACTCTTAATTATGAACCCACAGATTTTTTTTAAGATGATCGGAGCAGCAATGTATGTACGAACATTTGTTATTGTTGATATGGCAGTTATGTCTGCTTTTGAAATTAGCTGTCAAGAGTATTTAACTCGCGTATGTTGCTCTACATTGCGCGCCGAATTATTTTGTATGGAAAATTTTGTTGCTCTAATTTTAAGTAAAAGTTATTTGAATGTATTTATTATGTCGTAAACTAAAACCCGTTAAGAGCTTCGCCCGTATTAGCCTCACACCCTGTATACCACTCGTAAATTGAAAAAAAAAGTAACCTGCAAACTTGTATTTCATAAATTTCATAATCATAGACTTACGAACACAATTTTGGGTTTATCACCAACTTAAAACCTTAAACCTGAACTACCTGAAGTTCACATGCATTTTTTTGTTACACACATCATCACACATCATCGACCTATGATAGTCCACTGCTGGACGTAGGCCTCTCCTATTAACTATGCGTATAAACGCATTAGGAGGTATACCCATAATCGCCACGCTGGGCAAGCGGATTGGCGATCGCAGTAATGTGTCCACTATGATGACGCTGCTGCCCGTCATCAATCTTTTGTCAAATAATGGTCAGTGACACTTCAATCCCTTAGTCGACTCTTCCGACACCCGCAGGAGGAGTTTTTTTGTTAAAATTATTGATATTAATATATTAACAAAAATACTAATGTATTAACGTAAAAATATATGTCTCAACCATATTTGTTTACCTTTTCTTACTTTCATCAGAAGAATGGTATATGTATAGAAGTAGCGAACAATGTATGATCTTGATCAATCCAAATCAGTCAGTATGTAGGTTTTGGAAACCATAATATGTAGATAGCGAAATCTTGTCTCAGGAACCATGAGATCGATTTTAGTAAAAAGAAATACTGCATTCATACTCTTACAAAAATACCTAAATATAGTTAAAAAGCTACTATACAGAGTGCTCGCGAGGAAACCGAAAGATTTTAATGCTGGATTCCTGACCATATTTAGAGTCTTTAATGTTATATAAAATTTCCTGGATTCGGCTTGGTTTCAGAGATAATCAACCTTTTTTCGAAATAAGTTTTTCAACTTAACTTCATCATTTAACTTCTTTTTGATTACAATGCTACCACAATGTGTTCTAATATTACCACACCTTTTGCCTGACAATCAAAAAATACGAATAGACTTGACGAAATAACCTGTACCTAAAAAAACAATTGAAATAAATAATTTAAACAAATTGTTGTTATGATAAAAAGTACTGGAAATGTTAAAAAGTATTCAAAGAGACTAAAAAAAAGAAAAAAAAATTTTTTTTTGGTGGAACTCACATTAGGTCTTATAATGTTTTCTGTTTATTTTGATGTGTATAATGCATAGTTAAAATCTTTCGGAATGCTCGCGAGCACCCTGTAGTTCTCATTAGCTTAAGTGAGACTTGAGACATCATTTTACAAATTGATATAACACTCAGGTATAGTTTTTATATGAATTGGCTCATCTATGCGATATAAACAGCAACACAGCAAGTGTATATCTAGACACTTCAGAAATAGGAAATATTGCATTGAAGAGAATCACACTTCAACGCGTATGTATGTGTGTGCCCTACGAAAGTCTTACGCTATAGGTAAGCTAGGTGAGCTATTATTTTTTTTTATTTAGAAACAAACAGTCTTTATCAATTCATAACTACATTAGCTATTATTCAAGAGTTTTGAATCAGTATTTTTTCTTTTCTGTTAGATTCAATGTCATTATTGACATTAAATGCCATATATTGAATTTGTGGATATTAACCGTTTAAAGATTATCTGCCTGAAAGAGGTCCGAAAGCTAAAATATATTTTTGACAAATTCACAAGTCTTGTTACAATAAATCTTTTGCCTTTTCAGACTACAGTGACAAAGGCATGTCTAACATATACAAACACTATTTCATTTGAAGTGATCATAATATAAATATATTAATCTCTTTCATTTTCTCTCTGCTCTGTCTTAAATGGTCAGTAACGAGTGTTGCTGTTTGTACAGTCAAGAGCAAAAGTAAGTGATCATTCTTGTTTGATTATAGACCTTATTCCATTGTGATAAGGCACAAGGTGATCGCTTACTTTTGCTCTTGACTGTACTATATTGAAGTTACTAAAAAGAACCTTGTTAGCATTTTAGCATTTAATGGAAAATGATCAAATTTTAACTATATAATCAGAGTACTTTTCTATTTTTGTTCTTGGTTTTTTAATAATTTACCTCAATCTAGGAGCTGTTTCGATTTTTGAATGAAGAGGTAACTTCTATTCACTTTTAATGTATTTTTTATAATAAATGATATACAAAAAAAATATATATTATAATAACAAGAACAAAATTAGGCTCTGGTAAGAGGAGAGTCATTGTCTGACATAGACTGATGTGATGAGCCATAACAATATAAAACAGAGACCAGAACCGGTATTTTACAAAAACCTCGAAATAGCCCAATATTTTAAAATGTTTTATACTCTTCACGTACTGCTCAATATTTTAGGTAATTTACAATATCATACGTTTAAATTACTCCATTAACTTAAAATTTATATACCGAAGAACGAAAAAAGAACCGTTCTTTTTGTATGGAAAAAATAATGGTTCCAGTCCCTGATATAAACATTACAGGCAAACCTTATTAAGAATATATCTCCAATTTTTCCGCTCCATGGCCGTATTCTCGACTTTTCACCTGTGAGCCTCAACGACGCGACTAACCGCAGATTACACGCTACTTAGTCGCGCTGCGTCTTTCCCTAATCCTATTTAATGATACCTACTTTCTACAGTCATTTCTCCTTACCTGGTGGAGCAAGCGGCCTTGGAACTGATCCTCATCAGGGGACAGGTCCATCTCATCGCATTTCAACTCTACACAGCGGCCGAAACTAACATTTCCGGCAAATAAATCCACTCAAGCGTTGCAATCTGTTGACCGACATAACACAAGCAAATACGCGATTTTACACCAGATCTTAACAAAATACAGACGGTATAATTATTTACTGAAGTTTTTGGGAATAAAATTACTTAATAATTACGCTAAAATGCACTGCAACGGCTTAATTTAATAGAAAGTGATTATTGATTTTGAACTGCAATAATTTTGCATAAAACAGCTGTCAATGGCCAGGTTTAGTTTTCTTTTACACATTTGCTTTGATTTCATCGGATACTATGTTATGATTCGTGCTAATGGGAAAAAGCAATATCGTGAATGGATGAAGTGCTGTCATATTATTATTGTAAATGAGAACGAACTGACAAGTCAAGGTTATACGTTCCATTCTACGCAAGAAATTATTTTTAAATGTTTTTGTTCACGGTTTAGGTAAAGACTATTTTTTTCACTCATTATTTTACCATTATCTAAATCATAGACTTATTAATTTAATAGACCGAGTCTATTATATCTGTGGGTGACGCCAGCAATGCCTGTCAACGATCTTTGGTATTTAATAATGATTTGGTAGGAGGATTGGCGGCTGTCAGCTGAGTGTCGTTGCCGGTTTTTCGTTAATTTAAATAATTTTCTTGGTTATTTGCGATAATCCTGCTTATCTGTGTTTTTGGCCAAAATTAATACTTATGTAATTTAATTATTTCATATATTGTTGCTTTTCCAGACTTCGGGTAAGACGTATTATTTAGTTTATACAATAGAAATTTTCATCTAGAAGGGGGGTTGCCCATGGCAACCAAAACAACATCCTCATGAATGAGGATGTTGCTTTAAACCATGGGGAGCGGGGAAAGCCCAGTTTTTTAAATATTAGTTTATCTCAGCATGAACAATTCGAAAAATACCACCTATCTGGGATTTCCTCTTCCACCATGGAGCGTGTTCATATAAATCGGGATAGAGAAAAAAGGAAGGAAATACATGAAAGAGATAAGAATGATAAGAACTTGAATAAGGACAAAGGAGCCAGGTCTAGATCCTCCAGCCCCTCCGACAGATGGTCGGATGTTTCTAATGTGGAATTTAATCAGACCCATTGCTCCACGGATGATAGTCAGTTACCTCCTGGTCAACAATCTCGTAACCAGTCTGTAATAAGTACTCCACCTGCTCATTTAATTCTGGAGTCTCATGAAAATAAAACTCCTTCTCAGACTCCTTCCTCTCCCCATACTCCAATTGGACGTACCAATTACTCCAACAATGACCAGGGCCCCTTTTTGGTCTATGTTCAAAAAATTGAAATGACACAAGATTCAGGCACTACTCTACATCCTGTGACGTTTGGTCGGTTCTTAGAAAGTAGGAAACGGGAATTCCCTAATATTATAGAGGGATCGGTAAAAAGAATTGGGCGTAACCGAGTTTCACTTAGCTTCCATTCAGCTGCCGATGCCAACCATTTCCTGGAATCTACCACCTTATCCCATAATAAGTTCAAAGCCTCTATCCCTTCCTTTAATGTAACAAGGATGGGTTTGGTGCGAGGAATCCCTGCTGATTGGTCTCCAGAGGATGTTCTTGATAACCTTAAGGTCCCCTTAAATTCGGGCGGTCCTGTCCCCATTAAAATAAGACGACTTAATTTCAAAAAAACTAAACCAGACGGTACATACACGTGGCTTCCTTCGGAAACAGTGATTGTCACTTTTGATGGTCAAATTTTGCCAAAAAGAGTTTTTCTATGTTTGAACTCTTTACCTGTTGAACAGTACAGTTACCCAACCATTCAATGTTTTAAATGCTGTCGTTACGGTCATACCAAGGAAAAATGTAGGTCCCTCCCTAGATGCTTCCGATGCGGAGGTGGTCATCAAGGTGACAATTGCAATGTGGATGGAGAACCTCAGCCATTCTGTTGCAATTGCCCTCGGGGATTGGGAGCTGGTCATTCTGCAAATAGCAAATCTTGTCCTGAATACATCCGCCAAACGAACATTAAAAAAACCATGGCCGATGAAAATATTTCTTATATTGAAGCATCTAATCGTCATGTTAAAGTTAGTCATCAATCATACGCCAACGTGACAGCTTCCACTTCCCATTCTCCTCAGACGTCCTACAAAAAAACTATTTTTCGCCAACCTCGGTCTCCTCCTCGGTTGGAAAAAGGCTATGACAAGAGGGCCCATGATTTACTGACAAGAGATCCAGTTATAGAATCTAGGCCTGTTTACCTTGATCAACAACCCCCAAAAACTCAACAATTAATTTCAGATCTCATAAAATCTATCACATCCCTTATTAAACTTTTTTCTCCTAACAATCCGTTGGCTAATCCAACTTTGATTTCCCACGTTGCACCTCCGATCTCATCTTTCCTTTCATCTAGTCACAATGGACCAAGTAATTCTTCAATGGAATAGCCGAAGTATTTCCAATAAAAAACAAGAAATATTATATATTACCAACAAATATAATCCGGCTATTTTAGCCATATCGGAAATATGGCTAAAGGAAAACTCTAATTTCAAAATTCCTAGTTATTGTTCTCTTATGGACTGCAGGGCAGATGGTCGTGCTGGATGTGCCCTGTTCATTAGAGATCATATCTCTTTCTCTCCTATTCCGTTACCTGATAAACCACCTGGTGGTTTTAATGCAACTTGTGCTCGGGTAGAAGGCATAACTTTTCTATCCCTTTATATTCCTGATCCTTCCTCTGCCATTCTTAAACTTCTTAAAAAGATAATATTATCTCTCCCTCAACCTATTGTGATACTTGGGGATTTTAATGTCCACCATGTTCTATGGGGATGTGATAAAACTGACGAGGTTCTAGGTGAACAATTCCTTATAGAGATTCTAGACAAATGCAATCTATGCTTACTGAACTCGGGTTCCCCCACTCTCCGCTCTCTTCCTAATCACTCAGCTAGTGCAGTCGATTTATCGATCTGCTCTCCTTCTCTTGCTTCTCGGGTTTCCTGGGAGGTCTTGGACAGTTCTTACGGTAGTGATCACTTTCCTATTTTATTACACCTTGCTTTTGTTTCCTCAAAGAGACCCACTGTAAACAGACCGCTATTAGTATATAATATTAATGGCGCGGACTGGAATAAATATCGGAAATTGCTGGACTATGAAACTTTCCAGCTCCCTCCTATCACTGTGGACTCCATAGAACTATGCTCTGCTGCTTTAGTCCAAGCTATTAAGACATCTGCTGATAAGACCTTCCCTCTTAAAAACTGTATTGTGGGAAAGCTTGCTTCTCCACCTTGGTGGGATAGTGAGTGCACTCAGGCCATTAAGGACAGGAAGGCAGCTGAGCGGTTTTATGCCGCAAATATGTCATCCGAGAATTACGAACAATTGACAAAATCCATGACAGCTGCAAAAACCCTGCTAAGCAATAAAAAATCTGAAGGGTGGAAGTCATTTTGCTTATCTCTAAGTCCCTCAACTCCTGCTACAATTGTTTGGAATAATATTAGAAAATTCAGGAGTTCTTATAACCCTTGCAATTGTCCTTACCCTAATACTTTACAATGGGCTGAGTCATTTCTTGCCAAAATAGCTCCTCTGTACGTTCCGGGAGTTCTCGATTCCTCTATAAATCTGCTGAATAACCATTCATCTCATCCCTTAGACCAATTGTTTTCGTTTGTGGAGCTCAAGAATGTGCTTGGAGCGGTAAAAGATTCCGCCCCAGGACACGATGGTATCCCTTATTCTTTTGTAGCAAAAGCAGGTGACAGATTTCTTAAATACTTTCTTAATCTTATTAATCATATTCTGCTTTCGGGCCAGCCGCCTCGTTCCTGGAAATCTCAAGTAATTATACCCATACTCAAACCAGGTAAGGACCCTAATGACCCACAATCATACCGGCCTATTGCCTTATCCTCTGTTCTAACGAAGATTTTGGAGCATCTAATCAAAAATAGACTAGAGTGGTTTCTTGAAAGTCACGATTTGTTGGGAAAATCTCAATATGGATTTAGAAAGGGGAAAAGCACAATTGATAGCCTGGCTATTTTCACGTCTGACATAAGGTTGGCTTTTTCAAATCAAGAATCGGTTCTAGCAGTATTCTTAGACGTCCAGGGAGCATATGATAATGTTCAGCTCCCTATTCTCAGAGATAAACTACACACACTGAATATTCCAATGAGACTAGCCTGCCTTATTGGTAATCTACTTTCCGAGAGAGAAATTTCTTTCCGAGGCAAAGACCCCCAAATCAATTCATCAAGATTGGTTTGGCGCGGGCTACCTCAGGGCTCTGTCCTTAGTCCCTTACTATACAATCTCTACACATATGACTTGGAAGAATCAGTTTCTGGCTGCCAAGTACTCCAGTATGCAGACGACCTATTAGTTTACACATCTAATAAAAACTTGGAATCTGCCTGTGTGGCTATCAATTTCTCCCTCCAGTCTTTAAATAACTGGCTCTCTAATAATGGTTTGTCCCTCTCCCCGTCGAAATGCTGTGCTGTAGTTTACAGTCGAAAAAGATCTCTACCGATTGTAAATGTATCAATTAATAAATCTAGTATCCCTTTCAACTTATCCTATAAATTTCTAGGGATTATTCTTGATTCTAAACTAAACGGAAGTCTACACTTTGAGTACTTGGTCAAAAAGTGTGAGCGTGGGCTTAATACTCTTAGGTGCCTGGCGGGAGTTTGGTGGGGTGCTCATCCTACTTCCTTAAAGTTAATTTATAATGCTATAATACGTAGCGTTCTAGATTATGGTTCTTATTTGTTGGTTCCAGGAAATAAAGCTGGTTTGAAAAAACTGGACCTCATTCAGTCAAAAGCCCTCAGAATAATCCTGGGAGCAATGAGGTCTAGTCCAATCAAAGCCATGCAGATAGAGTGTGCTGAACCTCCCCTTGCTTTGCGTCGTCAACTCTTAGCTGATAGTTTTCTATTTCGGTCGCTTCAATTTTCGTATCATCCCTTAATTCATCGTTTGTACGACCTTAAAACTTCGTTCATACTAAATGGGCCTAATCAACCTTGCCTGGTGACTAGTTTAAGAAAGTTTCAGTCCATCAAAGACCCTGTCTTCCATTCCCCTCGACTTCCTCTGTATGAATATGATTATTCAATTATCACCTACCAACCTCGTATTATTCTTAATTTTGATATTTGTCGCAATGATCCCTATGCAGATAAATACCTCCACGAGATCCTCTCACGTGATTGGCGTAACTGGAACACTATTTATTGTGACGCATCAAAATTATCCCCGACTGGTTGTGTGGGAGTGGGAATTTTCCACGCTCAGTACGACATAGTTCAAAAAATTAAATGTCCCCCCGAAACATCAGTCTATACGGGTGAGTGTATCGGTATTTTAGAGAGTGTGAAGTTTATTCTACTGTTCAAATTAAGGAAAACCCTTATTTTTTCGGATTCCCGTAGTTGCCTACAATCTCTACTGGCGAACCCTTTTTCGTCTAGGTTTCACAATCCGATATTATTTCAAATCAAAGAGAATCTTCTTATTTGTAAGAAAAGGGGATTTGAAGTTGCCCTGGTTTGGGTTCCGGGTCATTCAGGGGTCTCAGGCAATGAACGGGTTGACCGCGTTGCTAAGGAGGCTGTTGTCTGTGGCGACAAGACACCTTTTAGAAACTACTGCTTTGATCTAATTCCTTTAGCATCTAAATGGCTTTTTCAAATTTGGTCTGCCAAATGGGCTGCCGCTAATCGGTCCTCAATCAATCCTTATTTTCTTGTACAACCGGATATACCTAGAAAACCATGGTTCTCGAAAATCTTTATACCAAAGCAATATTGTTCAATTATTATACGAATGAGATTGGGTCATTGTTGTTCCCCTGTTCATTTAAAAAGGATCCACGCCCGAGACTCCTCTCTGTGCGAATGCGGGCTGGAGGAAGGTGATTTAAACCACATCTTCTTCACTTGCCCTTCTTTAAAGCATGAAGGTCTATATGCGGACCTTACTCATTTTAAAATTCCTTTTCCCACTTCTATTTTAGAACTTCTAAAAACTAAAGATATTTCCGTCCTTTCTTCACTAGCTTCTTTTTGTAAATATAATAAATTAAAACTTTGATTTTATTTTTCTTTCTTCCGCTTTTCTTTTTTTTTTAATATATATATATTATTGTATTTGTTTTTGACTGTACATAAACATGATACATGTATTTATTTTTATTTATCGTCGTCTTGGAAATAGCAACAATTCTTATTTCTATTATTCTATTTCGTTATGATTATCTCACGACATGACGCTGGCTAATCGTCAGAAAGCCAAAAAAAAAAAAAAAAAAAAAAAACGATCTTTGTTTGGCTATACTAGTGCACCTAAACCGCAAATAGTAAAAGTGATTAAAATAAAGCTTTTCATGTATATTTCTGTTCGATAAGTGCACGGAATGTGATAAAAGTGATGACTTGTGTGGTTCCATGGTGTAAAAACCGCCAGGGTTACCTGAATGAACAAAATAAAGACATTACGTTTCACCGGTAATTTAGTTTTGACTTGAATTTTAAAATTTCGAACCTTATTAAGGTAAAAGTAACTGAAAATCTTATTCAATATTTGTTGCCGGATACATGTGTGTAGCTTTGTGAATTAACCATTCGTATTTGCATTCGTAATGTAATTATAAATAGTGGGATTCAAATATTTGTATTGCATAGTGTTGTACTTAAGCGATCGATCGTGATATCGATAAATCTATTGATAGCCAACTCAGAAAATGAATCGATGTTTTTAATTTCCAACAGGTTTCCACAGGACACTGAACAAAGGCTAATATGGGTCAAAAATATCAAAAAGGCAGACGACTGGTGCCCTAAAAAGTATTCAAAAATATGCTCCGCACATTTTTAAGCTGTTGTTTCAGGCAAGGGCGTACCCATAAGTGATTACATTCTGACGTAGTACCCACCATATTTGGTAATCATCCAATGTCATGTCAACCAGAAAGTAAAGTAAGTTTAGTTTAATAATGACACTCATGTGATACTTGTGTAGACTGATTAATTATAAAGAAGCCATCATACGAAAATTGTTAGGTATGCTTTAAGGGATGATAAGTTCCGTAAAACATGTTATAATGAGGGTTTTCTGAAATGCCGTTCATCAGGGCGGCAGCACTGAGGCGTCAGGTCCAGAAACTTGTCTAAATTCTCAGAGCGCCTATAGTTTCGTGTTTAAATGATTTGTACAAGTTAATAAAATTATGTAAAAAAATAAAATGACCTTCTTCTAGTTAGTTGTTCTTTGAGGCTAGGTAATTGTGTTTCTTAGCGGGACCTTACCGCTAAGTGGCGCCAACTAGTGGCATACGTTTTAGACAGAACACTTCTTATGACATTTGACATTTTAATTAAAGAAAATATTTCATTAATTTTGTGATTTTATTTTTATCCTAAAGTGTAGATTTAGAAATCATGACATATTAAGGATCGCAGAAGATCGTGATTCTGGGTAGGAAATAAGGTTTATTCGCACTGTTCATCGCTACCTAATTTGGTAAAAATATTATTATTGCCGATAAAAGCATACGATGAAGACTGGACAACACTAATAGTAATGACATTTTATCTAGTCAGGTTGGTAGCATTGTTCAAGAAAAATTAAGAAAATGGAGTCGGTGATATAACCCTTCGCGTGGCGGTGTCCTGCTCCGGGACAGAAATAAAATGAAGTCGGCTGGCAGACCATTTTTTGCAACGTTTCCGTTGGCTGGCAGGGGTTTGGCGAGACACTTCGCTGCAGTTATAGCATTTTAGAAAAACTGCAATTACACTCCTTTTTTGTATGTAATTGATTCACATATTGCATAGCATTTTAATCACGACAAAATATGCTACCAGATCCTAAACAAACATTAGGATTAAAGTCTAGAAATATAATATTATAGAACGTTAAAGTTAGAGATAAAAGATTTTCTCCACTTTTCGGTACATTATGTTCCATAATTCATAAATTATGTAATATTTTGGTAATAAAATGTGTTGGTGTACAACTATATACACTATTTATGAAAAATAACTGAAATAAACACATCACATCAAACATTTTTTTACAAGTAGAAGGTTCACAAATATTGGCCTTAGCGAGAGCCACCGCACCGATCAGTATAAAATAGCTCATTTTACAAGCTTGTTTCAGAGAAAAGTGTGGATCAAGTGACCCGTGTTTTATATTTATTTGCGAGATTGGTTTATAATCTCTTACTTTTGCAAACAATCATTTTCAAGAAATGTATCCTTTTTAAGTTATAAGCAATAAAATGTAACCCCAAAAAAACGACATGAAATAGATACAAGCAACCAACGACCTATAACTGTCACAAATAATCATCGTTTTAGATTAAGGATTTGTTTCCTAAAACTAGACTACATTTACAAAAGAATGTAAGAAAAGCAAAACCTGGTATAATACAAAAATATTTGAAAAATCAGGAAAGAAAACAAGGAATTTCTACCCAGAAGACACCTAAGAGCGACTATCATAGTATGGATACGACTATTTTAGTGCAAATTGTCTGGCAAATTCCCGCAGCGGTATTGGTTTTTTTATAATGTCATTTGTACGTAACGTAAGGCAGTAGTACCAAAAGTTGATTTTATATTGTTTTCACTCGTACTTTACCACCAACTTAGGGCCGATTTTTCAGTCGCCAGGTAAATATATCCGTCAGAATAAAATATCTCCTACCTTTATACTCAAATCAAAAGTCTTATCCATATTACGAACAAAATGGCGACCGCGGTTGATATTGGCCAAGCTGGCAAGTGTCCCGTTCCTGACCATTTAGTGCCGAGTGTGATTTATTTGAATATTTCGTCGAATAGTGTTTTATTTGCATCAATTTGCAACTAGAATTAACCTAATTGTGAACTAATTAATCTACTTTTCCCATAGCTTAAATGAATCTGTTGATATTTGGCGTCAAAATATGATTTGTTTGGCGCGCATGTCAACAAGCGAATCCAAAGCACCTGATGAATATCGTTTTTTATCAATGAAAACCTAGTCAGAACAGAAACAATGTCTAAGAATTATATGTATTAGTTACCCAGTCATCTTATTTTCACAAATTTCTCTTCGAAATACCACTTTAAATAGTAAAAAACGAATGAAACACTCCCACGTTTTGTACATCCAAACACCATCGTGCAACCAAACTTACAGAGTGAAGATTCTAAGAAAGTAAAGCTTTGTTGACGTTTCTGACCACCTGCTAGTCATCTCTGTTTATCAATTTCGATTGCTACGTGTTAGAACAGTGCAAATACAGGCTTAGGTATTTATTTTCACTTCAAAACTGAGTACCTCTAATTTGGTACCGCAGCCGGCCACTGCCATTTTACGGAGTTTTTTTTCCTGGAGTGAGCGGGACACCGCCAGCTAAGACCAAAAGTGCCGACCGGTGTCTGCCACGCGAAGGGATAATTCACGACCGAGTAGAACTACCTTGTTTGTCTCTTTTTCCTTATGGAATACATACTGAGATTGTAAAGGATGACAATAGTTTGTTCAGGTATGTCTTAATACACGGAATCTTCCCTATATTTTATCTGTGATCTAAATAAAGTTGGGGGTTGGGGTGGTGACAAAATGTATTCTTACTGCCGTCACTACGTTTTTGTAACTAAAATTAACTTCTTAAATTGGAATACATACCCCACCTCCAATGCATAGTACACCTAGGAATATAAGTACATGCATTGTATAAAAATAATTAATATCAAGTTAAGGAAAGTTTTTCTATAAAACGTAAATTACGAGTAAATAAGTAGAATCTGCCTCATTTTCATATTCAGTAATAGTTTGTCATAACCTTAGTTATTACGAAGCCGAACGATTATTCTATTCCTACTTCTATTCTGTTAAGAAAAAATGGGAGATGCCTTTTTTATAAAAATGTATCTCTTTGTTTCCTCCCTGGATACCTATTGATATTCCACCATTGCTATAATAAAATAACAATCTTCTTTTGCCGCGACCATGTCGGTATATTTAACTATTATGTAATTTGAAGCCAAAACTATGAAAATAGTGGACACCCATAACACAACATTAATATTACGTATTTAGACAAAAATAGAAAAACATACCAACGTAGACATATCCCTTCTCAGATATTTTTTGAAATAAACTTTATTGCCTATTTATTATTTTTTGGAGGGACAACGGACTACGAAACCCTGGTTTCGCCAATTTTGAGTACATAATATTCTCCAGCACTCCAGCGAAGTTGCAGTTGTCCCTTTTTTAGGTGTATCAGAGCTCTACGCCATGCAAAGATAAAGCATCAGTTTATTCAAATATCAAGTTTTCTATACTCTTACAGGCCTGCTATGACGAACTCTGAAGTTCGTAAATTTCGGGGCTTTGTCTCTGTCATTCCAACGAAGGCGTCATCAGAGTGACGGAGAAAAATCACCGTAATTTGAGATTTTGTACTCGGTAGAGTCACAGCACAGCTCCCATTATCTCTTAATGTTTTTTTTTTTGTTCTTAGAATGTTGCCACGATAAGTTGGCACGATAAGTTGTTAGTGTTATCTGTAGTAGTCTGTAGTTAAGCCCAAGGTCAACTCAAGCGCATATCGGAACTTCAACTGTCAATGTCAAATCACTTGGAAGATTTGGATTATGTCACTGTCAATACTGTCATACGAATACAGAGTGCTGCGAAAAGCAAATTTATTTAGTCATAATTAACAATATTCGTTGTTAATTTAGGCTGTACTAGATCACTTTACGTAACTTAGTATGTCGTTAACGACCAGCGATGCTGCGGAGACAGAATTTGCGATGATGGATAACGGTAGAGTTCATGACATTTTCTTACCCATTTTATGCTTTTATACCTTTAAACACTGCAATATACTGTAGAATATAAAACTATACAATCTTATTTCGTCACTATTATACAAATCAATTGAAATTGCCGTTTAATAGTTTAGTGGCAATAGAAATCTAACCTAAAGCGTCAGTTTACCTCAGTTGGACATAGGCTTCTATTGCCTATGAGTATGGACGCATTAGATAATGCCCATAATCGGCATGCTGGGCAAGCGGATTGGCGATTGTAGTTAGCTAAAGCATAGTTCTGCCTAAGTTTATAAGCTACAGATGTAGTGCTGTGGCATATTATCTGTCATAGTCTTATGTGGTGTCCGATTGCAGCAACTGCAGCGGCACCTATATGTCTTTGTGTTATTGTGGTCTTTGTTGTATTATCATGAAATTGTTATCTCAAGATGTATTTTTAATTAAGGTGCTGTTTGTAGAGTTTATGCAATAAATATATTCTATATTGACAATGCAGAAAGGGACCAAACATAATATTGCAAAGCTTAAGTCAGATTGACATAAAATAGGCACTTGGTCGCTTTGTACAAAACTATGGTCATTTTAGAGTCTTTAACGTTACCTAAAATTACTTTGACATGTTAAGAGATAAGATAATTTTATCAAAATGTTTTTTTCATTGTAACTCGTCATAAAACTTATTATTTTTGAATACAATGCTTCCACTGTAATGTTCTAAAATGACTATACATTTTCAATGAAAATTAATAAATAAGAAAACAGATAACATTGCTTTTGTCTCCTTTTGCACCTTTTTATTCCTTGTCTGTTTGGCCTTATGGTTGACTGGTAGAGAATGCCATTAGGCATTAAGTCCTTAAGCTTAAATAAATAAATAATTAATGACTAATCCAGCTAAATTAATTGTAATTGGAATGTTGCAGTCATCATCAAGCAGGAAGTGGAAATATCATATAATGAAGCACTAGAATATGAAGAGTTGAACTACACAGAGTCCTCATGCTCAAACCTCAGTGTGCCTGCCGGCCTGCACACGGTACAGGCTGAGCCATGTGTGAAGCAGGAACTTTGTGATGCCACACATGTTGATGTCTTGGAAAATGTGAAAGAGGAGCTTGTGATTGAGCCGGAGTTCTTGCAGAGTCCTAACTCTGGACACATGGCCAGTATGCTTGATGGTAAGTGTTTAGTTTTATAGTTGGCGTTTGATTATCAAAACAGCTGGTGTAAACCACTCGGCCACTCCAGCTAAGGTTTAGGCAGCCGCAAATCTGAGGACCTCCACCTCTGGAGTTAGTAACTTCTGTATTTTTTCTTTAGTATAGATAGGCGATAAAATTTTTTAAGAAATAAAACTATGAAAACGGATAAACTCGCGTATATTAACTAATTTTAACTTCATTCCGACGTTTCGAACACTTTACAGGGTTCGTGGTCTGCGGATGACTGACAATAGAGGAAATTTGATAGATCTACCTCCATCAAAATAAGAAAGATAAGTACAAAACTACCCACCAAAGAAAAATTACTAAACCACAGACAATAAATTTTAAGGGTGGATGTACATACAAAATTTGCAAATTAAGCTAGTTATTCATTACAAATATTTTCAGAATGAAGACAAGAGACAAAATAAATAATCTACGCCGGTTCTATCCCTACGCCACTGCCTGAGAAGTATTTCCTTCCTTTGTATGATTGTATTGTTAGGAAGGTATCCCAAAATTGGGACCGGCAAGAAACTCAGCGGGACAACTCTTTTCAAAAAACATTTATTATTATTATTATTATTGTGTGTTATCAGGCAGGCAGTTGAAACAACTGATAGGTGCCTGTATCCAGTTTATCTTCACTTAGTAAAGAGTATTCTTTTGGGTAGTTAGGTGTTTGTCTAGTCTATTCTTAAATTGATTGACATTCGCTGCTGAGATTACGTCTTCTGGTAATTTGTTCCACATTTTGACCACTCGGTTGCTGAGAAAGTGTTTGCGAGGGTTATTCTTGTGCAGATCAACTGATAGTTTGAATTGATGGCCTCGAGTTTGGGTGTTATTGTTACGCTTGAAGATGTCCTGAAATTGGTCTAAGTCGTAATATCCCGTCAGAATTTTGTATGTTTCGATCAGGTCCCCACGCTTTCGGCGATCTTCTAATGTCGTTAGCTTCAGCACTTTCAGCCTTTCTTCATAGGACATGTTTTTTAGTTGCTTCGGTAGCTTAGTGAAACTACGTTGCACTTTCTCAAGCATCTCAATGTCTTTGACAAAATATGGGCTCCACACTTGAAACCCGTATTCCAAAACAGGTCTAACATACGTCTTGTATATCTTAAGCATGAGTTCAGGTGTTAGTATTCCAAAGGCTTTTCTGGCGAGATATATTATGGACTTTGCTTTTTTGGTGATGGTTGTCAGGTGTTCTTCCCATTTAAGGTTTCCGGTAATTTTGATACCCAGGTCTGTTTGTACTTTGACTGGCTTGAGTTTAGTTCCTTCTAGGGTGTATGTAAGATGCGGATTATGGTAACCAACTTGTAGAACTGTACATTTTTCAGCATTCAGACTTATGAGCCATTCCTTCGACCATTCTGTTATCTCGTCTAGGTCCTTCTGCAGTTGGTGAAAGTCAGTGAGAGGGTTAGCAAATACCTTCGTGTCATCTGCGAAAATACTGACGCTGCAATTGAGATTATGTGGCAGGTCGAAAGTGTATATTATGTACAGCACTGGTCCAAGGACAGAACCCTGTGGCACGCCACTGTGGATCTCACGGTGCTCTGACAAGGTATCGCCAACTCGTACACAGAAGTTACGTTCTCGAAGGTACATTTGTAGTACATCTTAAGATCATCATGCATTAAACCAATCCCCCAATTTTGGGATACCTTCCTAACAATACAATCATACAAAGGAAGGAAATACTTCTCAGGCAGTGGCGTAGGGATAGAACCGGCGTAGATTATTTATTTTGTCTCTTGTCTTCATTCTGAAAATATTTGTAATGAATAACTAGCTTAATTTGCAAATTTTGTATGTACATCCACCCTTAAAATTTATTGTCTGTGGTTTAGTAATTTTTCTTTGGTGGGTAGTTTTGTACTTATCTTTCTTATTTTGATGGAGGTAGATCTATCAAATTTCCTCTATTGTCAGTCATCCGCAGACCACGAACCCTGTAAAGTGTTCGAAACGTCGGAATGAAGTTAAAATTAGTTAATATACGCGAGTTTATCAGTTTTCATAGTTTTATTTCATGAGTAATCCTCGCGGTAACCGAAGAAAATATTAAAATTTTTTAAATTACTAGGCGTACTAGTGATGGGGAGAAGGACATCACTATAAAGTATATCCGAGGACAGCCAACAATTGTGACACTAAAAAACTAAAATACCCCAGCACCCCGCCTCGAAAATCACAACAACATGTATGCTCGAACTTTAACGGACCTCTCTCTACTTTAAATAAATCCTTAGCTCCAATTATTACAGTCACTATTTTATATACTAACATCCAATCGATTACCTCAAAACTGGACCTACTCATTGCCAGAGTAAACTCGTTGAAGCCTACCTTGATTATAATAACTGAGACATGGCTTAAACCTAACATTCCCGACGCAATGATAAAAATAGCAGGTTATGATGTATATAGAGATGATAGAACAGACAAACGTAGTGGTGGAGTGGCCATTTACGCCGATAATAGGACAAACCTTGTTAGTACCCAAATAAACAAGACATACAATACCAAACACCCTGCTTCTGAATGTGTGTGGTTGGACGTACAACTTGGAAAAATAAAATTTCTCCTATGTGGACTCTACAGAGGACATAACTCTACGATGGAACAAGACTTTAGGTTATTTGATGAGCTAAGTAACGCGTCCGAATCTTGCAGCACTGTCATAATGGGAGACTTCAATCTTGGAGGTGTCAAATGGCCTCTTGATGACACTGAGTACTTGACACCAAGAGAAAAAAATTTTGTTCAGTGGTATAGGGACAGTAATTTTGAACAGCTTGTTGATAAAAACACAAGGTACCGTCAAGGTAACCAACCGTCCCTTCTGGACCTAGTACTAACTAACGATGATGCTCTGATTGCCGACATAGACCAGCAAGCACCCATTGGAAAAAGTGATCACACCTGCTTATTGGCAAGTATACAAATTCAAGCGGAGGACCACAATAAACCTACAGCACTTAGATATAACTATAGAAAGGCTGACTACGAAAAAATCTATGCCAAACTGCGTACCACATTGCGAAACCTTAAAGATGAGCAATGTGTGGAAACTCAATTCAATTACTTCTGTAGTTCTCTTGAAGATGCAACTCGTCTATTTGTTCCCCAAATGCGGCCGATGAACTCCTGTTTCGCGAACAAACCTTGGCTTTCTAAGGATATTCTTAGCCTCATGAACCAGAAGCGAGACCTATGGAAAAGATACTCAATAACTGGATTACACGAAATTTATAGTAACTACAGAAAAATCAACAATAAACTAATAAACCTATGTAGATCGTCCCGCATTACCTACGAGACAGACCTAGTACAGGCTGGCCCGAAGAAATTCTATTCTTATATAAGACAACAAGTGTCAACTAAGGTTAGTGTACCATCGGCTCTTTGTAACACCAAAGGGGAAACCGTAACGATAAGTACAGAAATTGCAGAGGTGTTTGCTAATCAGTTCGCAGGTGTTTTCCAAAAGGAACCACAAGGCCAACTACCTATACTAGACCCTAATCTCAGAATAGATGATTCCATCACAGACATAGAATTCACAGCAGATAAAGTAAGGCAAGCGGTCAAAGAGACGAAAGCAGATTCCTCACCAGGACCAGACAACATACCTGTGATCTTGTTAAAGAACTGCGATGTGGCGGATTCGTTGGCCAACATAATGCAACAATCATATGATACTGGAGTATTACCAAAGAAATGGAAAACAGCTATTGTAACGCCAATATTTAAGAAGGGAAAAAAACTAGAACCGGCTAACTATAGACCAATCAGCCTAACGAGTGTAGTTTGTAAATTAATGGAAAAGGTCATAGTTAGGCATATAAGGCACTTCCTCAGCCAGCATGAAGTATTGAGCAACCAGCAGCACGGCTTCTGCCCTCGCCGATCTGCAGTATCCAACCTGCTTTCATGCCTCTCCTCCTGGACTAAAAGTTTCAATGATGGAGAACCTGTAGACATCATTTACTTGGACTATGAGAAAGCTTTTGACAAAGTCCCAACGGCAAGACTGTTACACAAACTAGAATTCGTGGGTATACGAGGAAAGCTTCTCAGCTGGATTGAGGCATTCCTTCGAGAACGTAACTTCTGTGTACGAGTTGGCGATACCTTGTCAGAGCACCGTGAGATCCACAGTGGCGTGCCACAGGGTTCTGTCCTTGGACCAGTGCTGTACATAATATACACTTTCGACCTGCCACATAATCTCAATTGCAGCGTCAGTATTTTCGCAGATGACACGAAGGTATTTGCTAACCCTCTCACTGACTTTCACCAACTGCAGAAGGACCTAGACGAGATAACAGAATGGTCGAAGGAATGGCTCATAAGTCTGAATGCTGAAAAATGTACAGTTCTACAAGTTGGTTACCATAATCCGCATCTTACATACACCCTAGAAGGAACTAAACTCAAGCCAGTCAAAGTACAAACAGACCTGGGTATCAAAATTACCGGAAACCTTAAATGGGAAGAACACCTGACAACCATCACCAAAAAAGCAAAGTCTATAATATATCTCGCCAGAAAAGCCTTTGGAATACTAACACCTGAACTCATGCTTAAGATATACAAGACGTATGTTAGACCTGTTTTGGAATACGGGTTTCAAGTGTGGAGCCCATATTTTGTCAAAGACATTGAGATGCTTGAGAAAGTGCAACGTAGTTTCACTAAGCTACCGAAGCAACTAAAAAACATGTCCTATGAAGAAAGGCTGAAAGTGCTGAAGCTAACGACATTAGAAGATCGCCGAAAGCGTGGGGACCTGATCGAAACATACAAAATTCTGACGGGATATTACGACTTAGACCAATTTCAGGACATCTTCAAGCGTAACAATAACACCCAAACTCGAGGCCATCAATTCAAACTATCAGTTGATCTGCACAAGAATAACCCTCGCAAACACTTTCTCAGCAACCGAGTGGTCAAAATGTGGAACAAATTACCAGAAGACGTAATCTCAGCAGCGAATGTCAATCAATTTAAGAATAGACTAGACAAACACCTAACTACCCAAAAGAATACTCTTTACTAAGTGAAGATAAACTGGATACAGGCACCTATCAGTTGTTTCAACTGCCTGCCTGATAACACACAATAATAATAATAATAATAAATTATATGCATATTTGTGGGCAATAATTTCATCCTAATCGAAGACCGATGTGGGTCAAATTAAGATTCCAAGATTTTCTCACATAGTTACAAGTGAAGCTAATAAAAGTGTGTTAAAAATACAGGATGCCCATGAGAAAATAGTATATTACGACACAAGTGCGAAAAACATGAAATTCGAAACGAGTGGCGATGTTTTAAAACACGACCGACAGGTAATTTCGGAATTTCGTTTTTGCACGTGTCTCGTACGACGTTTTTTAGTGCAGATGGCCCTCCGAAGTTTTGGACGTCACGTAAAATGACACACTTCTCGCACTAGAGCCTGAAAAAGGCACCATCTGTACTAAAAAGTTCATTTTTGCTCTCGTCGTCCAGGCTTTGATAATATTGCTCTCAATTTTGTTACAGACTGTATTCCCATACGCAACTGCTGTGTCCTTCTCGAGCGCTGCGAAGCGGCAGAACAAGCGTTACAACAGCAAAACACAAACACCTGCAAAATGTGTGAACAGACAAGCACTACCAGTAACTACAGGCTTTGTCGATGTTGCGAAAGTGAGCGAGCGAAACAACAGTTACTTGTACTGAGTATGAAGGAACGTGCACCTAAATACATAGAGCCTTGGGTTGCGAGGGTAACATGGGAACAATATCGGAATCAGAAACGGAATCGGAAAAAATTGACGAGTGAGTATTGGCGCATTATGAATCATTTTCCTAATGAGGGTTTTTGATACTTTTTCATCACACGCTGTCTAAGCGCGCCATTGCTTGCATGCGTAGCGGGAGTAATAGAAGTGAATTTCCCTAGGGAGTAATAGTAATGTCAGTACACTCAGTACGTCATAGAATAATATTTTGTATTAAAACTTTTTTTTTGTTGGCAAGTGTGATGATAAACATTGTATGCATCACGGTCGGTAAGCGGAATACTAACTCGAGTCATTAAAAGCTTCTAACACTCTTGTTAGTGATTACCTCCCTTGATGCACAATGTACTATTTCTGTCACTATTTGGCGGTGATATGGCAGCACTGAGCCTTCAGGTCAAACGACTGTCAAAATAAATACGCGAATGAAATTTTCTTGATTTTTTTTAATTTTCATTTTTTTTTCTTCTGGAGCGATTATCTCCGAAAATATTGACTATAGAAAAAAACTTTCTTTTAAGACCCTTACTCTTTTAAAGAAAATATTACCCTTATTCTTTTTAAGAGACCTCAATGATACCCTACACTATAGGATTACAGCAAATAAAAAAAATCATCCCCACTTCACGAATTGGGGAAGTACCCAAAAAAATTATTGTACCACTTTGTTGGCATGATTAATATGTATACCTGTACCAAATTGCATATATCTTTAATTATTCATTATTACTATTAACCTTTAGTATTCATTAGCGTCAAGCAATTCAAACAACTTTTAACTGTGACGGCTATTTCATAAAGTCAAATTGTACTGGAGCCACTGAGCTATGCTGCGGACAGACTGACATGGCAAAACTATAAGGGTTCCGTTTTTGCCATTTTAGCTACGAAACCCTAAAAAGTTGATTCACGCATACACGATGTTACGCGAGCATTGCGAAAGATTTTAACTATGCATTCTAGACATCAAAATAAACAAAAAATATTATGAGACCTAATGTCAATTCCACCAAAAAAAAAAATTTTTTTTTCTTTTTGTTTAGGCCGATTTGTATACTTTTTAACATTTCCAGTACTTTTTATCATAACAACAATTTGTTTAAATTATTTATTTCAATTGTTTTTTTTAGGTAGAGGTTATTTCGTCAAGTCTATTCGTATTTTTTGATTGTCAGGCAAAAGGTGTGGAAATATTAGAACACATTGTGGTAGCATTGTAATCCAAAAGAAGTTAAATGACGAGTTACGTCGAAAAACTTATTTCGAAAAAAGGTTGATTGATTACCTCTGAAACCAAGCCGAATCCAGGAAATTTTATATAACATTAAAGACTCTAAATATGGTCAGGAATCCAGCATTAAAATCTTTCGGAATGCTGACGTAACACCGTGTATACGATCGCAAAATAGTACATTACGACACAAGTGCGAAGAACATGAAATTCTAAACGAGTGGCGATGTTTTAAAACACGACCGAAGGGAGTCGACACGAGTTACGAATTTCCTTTTTGCACGTGTCTCGTACGACGTTTTTTAGTACAGATGGCCCTCCGAAGTTTTGGACCTGACGTAAAATTACCGACTTCCCGCACTAGCGCATAAAAAAGGCATCATCTGTACTAAAAACTACTTTTTTTTTATTACAGTTGCAGAAAAGTTGCTGGCATTAAACCTCACACTTCCAGAGCAGCCTAAGAAACCCAAACGTACAGAGCGCTATTGCAAAACCTGTAACAAGCAGATACCATCCAATACCACCTTCTGCCTGACCTGCCATTTAAAAGTACAGGAGCCGACCGATGAGTTCTGCTACCTGTGCGGTGTTCGTGTGGTGTATCTGTCGTCGGGGCCACATCGGCGTTGCTGTCCGATGTGTGAAGAGAAGATCAGACAGGCGCGTGTAAAGAGAGCGAACTTGGGTTACAGCAGGATCAAAGTTAAGAGTGGAAGAGATGTGCAGTCTGAAAAAGGTACGGGACCAGTCAAAAATTTAATTTCTTTTTCCAGCATTTAAGTCCACACTTGTTTTCAATTAATATGTGACTGTTCAAAAAAAACATAATAAATAAATATTTTTGGGACATCTTACACAAATCGACCTAGTCCCACGGTAAGCTCAATTAAGGCTTGTGATGTGGGTACAGTCGAAGACAAAATAAGGGGTATACAAAAACGTTCAAAAATATATCCCAGTGCACTCTAATTCTGTGTAATAAGAACGTCGTAACATATTTATGAACGGATTCTTTCGATACTTATTTTTGCACTTGACTGTACCAGGTATATAATATATATAATAGATAGATACTTAAATACATAGACAGCCATGACCACAAGGAACAAATATTTGTGATAAGTAAATACACATATAATGCCCTCGCCGGGATTCGAACCCGGAACCTCCAGCTTCGTAGGCAGGGTCACTACCAACTAGGCTACGAAGGCAGACAAATTTATGAGCGGATTCTTTCGATACTTATTTTTGCACTTGACTGTACCAACTTGGCCGGAACCCTCATTTTCCCGGCCTCTAATGTAATATACTATTTCATTTCAGAAAAACTATCCATGCGTCAATGCTGGGTCCGGGTCGAACGTTGCACGGCAATCGAAGAGCTTTCAAAAAAGGCCGACCTTCCGAATAAATCTTCAAAAAACATAGAGGATTACTGTGAATCGTGCCACCAGCCGGCCGCGACCAATTACCTGAATTGTCGGACATGCGAAGGCGTGAGGGCTGTCGAACAGTTGCACTATTTGACAGTTACCAACCGGTTTTACAATGGGTGCCGAAGAAGACGTATTCGTGGTTCTAAACGCAATGTATTGATTTAAACTTTCACGATTATCACTCATATTTTAAAGACAAACGGGTCTTAATCGCGTAAACTTACGTTTAATTATATCCTGACGTTTCGGGCATGACGTCACACCCGTGGTCGCAGGCAGACTGGCGAGAGAATGTATCAACACCTTCGAGCTGCGCGGGTTTTTCGAACTACCCGCACTTGATCTTGATTATTCACTTCTAGGCTAGGGTTGTCACTGGCCTATACAAAACGTAAAGTTTACGCGATTAAGACCCGTTTGTTTTTAAATATGAGTGATAATCGTGAACGTTTAAATCAAACTGTAACATAATGTATATGTCGCTATAACTGATCTGTTTTAACATTTCGACATTCTAAGAACATGGTATTATGACATTTGGTTGTAGCGAACCGGAATGAGGGTTTTCGATAATTTTTCTGCCACCAGGCGGCGCTTCGTACGTACCTGGTCTCGACAACTGTCAGATTCATACTATTCATAGGCACCTGGGCCTAAAATATTGAAATTCTATTTTATTTGGAAGAGAATTGATTTTGTAATGGATTACGACTATTACACGGTCATCGAACTGAAGACGGAGCTATAAAACAGGCGCGCAAAGTCACTGGTATTCAAAATAATTACTTTAACTTTGTTAATTTCATGAGAATTTACTTGGAACAATTTTATTTATTTATTTTAGGTAACAATATGCCTAAATTAATGGTTTTCAGAATAAATAAACCTATAAATATGTTGAAAATTAAATGCGCGTATTTATTTTGACAGTTCGTTAAACGGTCGGCTCAGTGCTGCCATCTCACCTCCCCATAGCGGCAGAAAAAGTATCAAAAACCCTCATTGGCGTGCCGCTAAGGATAGCCTTAGAAATACATGTAAAGTGTAAACATTATCTATCAATAACACCAAAAATGTTATCCTCCCAAGGTCCTTCCTATAGTAATAATTAACTTGGTCATTCAGACCCAGCTTCTTAAACGGCTGTACATATAGTCATAGCCTCATAGCATACCACGGTCCTACCAGTAGGATTTACAAAAGAAAATTTTTGTTTCCAATGTCGCGCCAAGCTAATCTGACGTATTTAATAAAAGAATATTTTTTATTAAATTCAGTTTGTCCCAAAAGGCATCATACACTGATAATAAATATGCCCCAAAGCTGTTGGTGGCATACAAGTACGAAAACATTAAAAAAATGTGATCATAATGTTTGGGCCTGGACGAGTATAAATAAATTAAACAATAGTACTACGGGTAGGACCGTGTTATGCAATCTTAGGTTATAAATTATATTACTTTTATGAAAGTAAAGTGGGTATAAAAATGCTGTTTCTTTAAGTTTTATCATCATCATCAGCCTATGATAGTCCACCGCTGGTCGTAAGCCTCTCCTATTAACTTCGCGTATACACGCATTAGGAGGTACCCATAATTGCCAATTCTTGAAGTTTACATTAAGCTATTCGAAATATATTTTTATGTATAAAAATTGTGTATTTATTCCACTACATAAAGGCCTCCGCTAGATGAGGCGGATTACCCGGAACGGACGCATTGCATTTGTGCAATCAGTAATTGTATGAACGGCGCTAACTGGTGCGGGCGCGTGCAACAGATTTTAATACTGACCTAAGGCACTGGTGTCACCGCGAGCTACTAAGCTATGAACTATGGGCTATAAACACGAACAAAGGATACGCAGTCCCGTGTAAAAAAAGGAGACACGGCGATACTCGCTCGGCGGTGATACTGATAGCTGATAAACAGATCGAAACGACCAATCTATCGTGTATTTCAATATCGTTAACGATTTACTTGATCGAAGACGGTATCGGAAAACGCAACAAAAATCCATGCAATCATGAATATAGTTACTATACTTTGAGATAAACGATTCGATTTTAACCTTTTGGACGCCAACGACTGATATATTGACACCACAGGTTCAACGCCAAAGACCGATATATAAGTCATGGTCCACAGAGCAAAATAAACGTACATGCATGTGCGTAAAGTGCAAATTAAGTTTTGACATTTTGTTGGCGTGGCGTCTCAGCGACACCTTTTGCATTTGACGTGGCTTCGAAAAGGTTAATCTCATTATTGACGCGGAACCGTACGCACTGCATCCCTTGGTACGTGTTAGTGTAGGTACCCTCGACATAAAAAAATGACTACTTGGAGTACTGATAATTTGATTGAATTATTGAAAGAATGGATATGATCTAATATATGTGTATGGGCCCCTTAAAATACAGGGGTTAAGTAATTAAGTATGTGCATATTTCCCGGACAAGCGTATTCGCACATTAGGCTCTGGCCCCACCAAAAGCGAGCTAGCGATTGATAGCTCGGCTAACGAACAAAAGATTAACGCTCCAGTGTAAAGAGAACGTGAGAAAGGGCATAGTTTAAGTAGCATAGTTTTGCATAAAACCAGCGTGACACAGGCGACCGTAACAATGGCAATAACAGATAAAATACAGTGGATTCACCCAGGTACTTAACTCAAATAAATAAAGTATGTCATTATTTAAAACGATGTCTCTTTAATAATAAATGAGAATTACAATTATAAAGCAGGTACCTAGGTATATCTACGAGTACGATATTTAAGGTACCTTCCCTTCATATCGTCCCGTAGTATTGAGACACCCTGTATACACTGGGCAGAGTTAAGATTTGATACTGTTAAGAAAGTTCTTTGACGGGGCGGACAGCCGGCGTAAATTGCATAAAACTTGTGTTGATATATTTATTTGGATCCATTAAACTCCCTAATGAGACCATACAAATTCTGAGGTATTGGTATGGAAATCAGGTCAACAGTGTTAGATGGTCAGGAATTTTATCGGACCCGTGCAGGTTGGAGTGTGGTGTGAGGCAGGGGGGTTTGACGTCACCCACACTATTTAACCTTTACCTGAATGAACTTCTCGAGCGCTCAGCAAAACACATATCGGCTGCCATATTGACGCGGTTTGTCTAAATAATTAGAGTTACGCAGACGATATGGTTTTGTTGAGCGCATCGGCTTGTGGTTTGCGAAAACTCCTTAATATTTGTGAGACCTACGCCATCCAACAAGGACTAAAGTACAATGTGGGTAAAACCCAGTACACGGTGTTTGAACCTATTGGTTATCGGATACCCAAGGTACCTCCCACACTGAATGGTAGTCCTCTGGAAAGGGTGGATAATTTTAAATATTTAGGTCATGTTGTCACCTCTGACCTAAAAGACAACATGGATATTGAGCGCGAGCGGAGGGCCATGTCGGTAAGGGCGAAAATGATTGCGCGTAAGTTTGCGCGTTGTACTTGGGAGGTGAAAATAGCATATTGCACCTCCCTGTATACGTGCAGCTTATGGGCGCACTATACGCAGCGGGCCTATGGGGCCCTCCGGATCCAGTATAACAACGCGTTCCGGGTGCTGGTGGGGCTGCCTCGCTTCTGTAGCGCATCAGGGATGTTTGCTGAAGCGCGCATAGATTGTTTTTACACGACCATGCGCAAGCGATGCACATCCCTGGTGCGCCGGATACGGGCCAGCCCCAACCCCATCCTGCATTCTATAGCTGATAGGTTCAATTCTCAATATGTGATGGTATGCATGTTTCTAGAAGTACTTATTATGTCTAACCACTGCTTAAGTGCGTCTAGAAACATGGCTGATTTTTTTTTATACTATAATTTTACATATTAACATATAGCTATAAGTACCTACATACTAACAATTTATGAGTCTGTAAAGTTATTTGAAATAAAGTTTATTATTATTATATTATTATTTAAACTTTCACAATTATCACTCATATTTTAACAACAAACGGGCCTTAAAGTCGTAAACATACATTTAATCCTGACGTTTCGGGAATGACGTTACACGCGTAGTCTGAGGAAGACTGACCGACCGTTTGTTATTAAATTATAAATTTACTAGTATAGTTAAATTGCTTCTCTGCAGTCAGAGCGCTCTAAGGCGTTCGTAAATCTGAACTACGCTTATCACCAGCGTGTATCATCTCATGTGTTCGTAGGTGTCCTATCTGTCTGAACTTGGAGTCGCAAGTGTTGCATTTAAACGGCTTCTCTCCAGTATGTATACTCTGATGCTTTCGTAAGTTACTACGATTATTGCACCTATACTCACAAAGATTACATTTATAAGGCTTATGGCCAGCGTGTATCATCTCATGTCTTCGCAGGTTACTTTTCTGGGTGAACTTGTCGTTGCAAATACTACATTTATATGGCTTCTCTCCAGTATGTACCCTCTGGTGCTTTTGTAAGTCTCCACTAGTAATGCACCTGTACTCACAGAGATCACATTTGTGAGGCTTATCGCCAGTATGTACCATCTCATGTCTTTGTAGATTTTCTTTCTGTCTGAACTTCGAGTCGCAAGTTTTGCATTTATATGGCTTTTCCCCGATATGAGTCATCTGGTGCCTTCGTAAAGATGGACTTTTAAAGCACCTGTACTCACAAAGATTACATTGATAAGGCTTATTCCGAGCGTGTGCCCTCTCATGTCTTTGTTGGTTTGATTTACGTTTGAATTTTTTGTTACAAACGCTGCATTTAAACAGCTTCTCCCCATTATGGACCTTCTGATGGTCTTGTAACCTTGACTGTCTAAGGCACCTGTACTCACAAATATTACATTTGTATGGCGCATCGCCAGTGTGTGTAATCTCATGATTTCTTAGTTGCTCTTTCCGACGGAACGTCAATTCGCAAGTGCTGCATTTAAATGGCCTTTCCCCAGTGTGTCTTTTGTGGTGACTTTGTAAGTCTGAACTAGTGATGCATCTGTACTCACAAAGATTACATTTGTATGGCTTATTCCCAGCGTGTGCCATCTCATGTCTTTGTAGTTGCTTTTTAAGCCTGAACTTCAACTCGCAAATACTACATTTAAATGGCTTTACTCCTGTATGTCGCATTTGATGTATTTTGAGGTTTGATTTGTAGAGGCATTTGTAGTCACAGTGGCTACATTGAAAGGGCTCTTTACCAGTATGTGTCAGTTTGTGAAATTGAAAGCTTTTGTTGTCATTGCACTTGTACTCGCAAGCGCTACATTCGTAACTCTTTCCCGTGGGGCGTATTTTTTGTTGTTTGAATGAATAAACTTCATTAGAACTTGTGTTAGCGGTGCGTGTACCCTCTAATATTGAATTTATATCGTGAATCTTTAAGTGAGTCCGCAAACTTTCCTTGTGGCCCGTCGTGTACTCACACACATCACACATAAAATACGAAACACCATGTTTGCTTTTCTCGTGCTCTAATAAAAGCAATTTTGTATGGAATGCAGTACTACAAAACGCACATGGAAACTCTTTAGGTCCGGACAAACGGTGAGTGTGTTGTATGTGATTCCTTAAAGTAGACTTGTTACAGAAACACTCGCTACAGTGGTCACACGTGTAAGATTTCTCTCTACTGTGATTACCATTATTAGAACATGTGTCACTGGCACGTCTATTGTCTAATAATGTGTTTACATTGTGACTCTTCAAATGAGCTCGCAAACTGTCCTTATGACCTGTCGTGTACTCACACACATCACACATGAAATACGATACACCATGTTCGCATTTTTCGTGCTCTAGTAAAAGCAATTTTGTATGGAATGTAGAACTACAAAAAGCACATAGAAACTTTTTAGGTCCGGACAAACGGTGAGTGTGTTGTATGTGATTCCTTAAAGTAGACTTGTTACAGAAACACTCGCTACAGTGGTCACACGTGTAAGGTTTCTCTCTACTGTGATTACCATTGTGACTGGCACGTTTATTGTCTAATAGTGTATTTACATTGTGACTCTTCAAATGAGATCGCAAACTGTTCTTGTGACCTGTCGTGTACTCACACAAATCACACATGAAATACGAAACACCATGAATGCTTTTCTCGTGCTCTAGTAAAAGCAATTTCGTATGAAATGTAGAACTACAAAAGGCACATGATAACTCTTGGGTTCTGGAGGAATGATGAGATTGTTGAATGTGATTCCTTAAAATAGTCTTGTTAATGAAATGTTCGCCGCAGTGTTCACAGGTGTAAGGTTTCTCCCCACCGCGCATGCTTGTGTGTCCCTCATCGCCGCGGAGGCGCTCGAGCCTCACGGAGCAAGTCATCGCGAGCTGTCGCCGGGCGCGAGGACAGACTGCAACAACAATACAAGTCAAACGTGAGACCACGCAAGTGTGAGAGGGAAAGACAAATGGCGCCGGTTACGGCATCTGTAGTTATTTTGCTGAACTTCACTTGTTAAGACTGTTGTAATGCTGTCTGCAGTTTCTCTATCTTAGGTACGATTTTCTGAAGGTGTGTTGTGTTTCGTATTCTGTGTATTTAAGATAGACAGAATGGGCACAAGTTTTTTTATTGTGTTTTATATACTGTAAATACAAAATAAGACGACTTCCTGAAATCGTACCACCGCCAACACAGTTAGCTAATTAATCATTCGTGATGCCTAATTACAATGCGTGATCAATAATTGTACTCACGCGACACGCAGTCCTCGCCACTCGTTCCCGACACCTCCGACTCGCCTGCCCGCGCCTCCACTGCAACAATAATTGCCGTAGAGTCTGGCGGCGATGGTCCTAGCTGTACTCACGCGACACGCAGTCCTCGCCACTCGTCCCCGACACCTCCGACTCGCCTGCCCGCGCCTCCACTGCAACAATAATTGCCGTAGAGTCTGGCGGCGATGGTCCTAGCTGTACTCACGCGACACGCAGTCCTCGCCACTCGTCCCCGACACCTCCGACTCGCCTGCCCGCGCCTCCACTGCAACAAACACCACGCGAATGCTGCCCTACATTACAGTAACATGAAAAATGCCTTAATGACAATACAGTTAGGAGCATAGGAATATCTTTGGAAACAAAATGTTAAGATATGTCATGGTTAGATTTTGCGTAAGTAAATATAATAAGATTTGAGTAAGAGTTTTGATGGCACACTAAGGGTTATGTCAACAGTTTCGCTAGTAGACGTAAATGTTGACCGAAGACTGTATGTAGTAGAGATGGGCCGAATACGGGTTTTGCCGAATACGAATATTCGGTTACGCCAATAGTCGGCTAATTACATAATTTAATGTTTTAAAAGCTAAATACCTGGGTTAAAATCCTTTTCGTTGTTTTGTTTCATACCACACATGTCACTCATTTAGTTGATGTTTCGTCTCAGTGTATAAAAAAAAACCGGTGCACTTATATTTCTTTTTCACGCTAGATCTTAATCCATACATCATAAATTGAAAACAAAGCATCATCTCATACAAAAATCACCACTGCGTCACGTTTTTTAGGGACACAACGAAAAGAATTTTGACCCACAAGCTAATCCCATGTAACTGTAATGAAAATGACCATTTCATCGTCTGTTTATACAAATGATCCAAGTTTGGGTGTTACATTATATCTACATAACCATTCGTTTGATATCTAGATATAATAACAGTTGAATTAGCACAATTAATAATTAAACACGCTAGAAATTGGTCACTTACATTACACCTTTGCGTGGAGTTGCCCCACCTAAGTGTGTTTATAAGAAACCACTGAGCAACATAATTTGATATATATTTTGCTGTTGGTAGTTCTTTAGACAGTCTAAGATATAATATTTCAGCAGTCTAAATTAGACTTCTCTAATTTAGACTGCTGCTAAATTAGACTTATCTTTCTCTAATACAGTAATTTACATTGTTTATTCAGTAAATATTTGGTACAATAACGGAACTATACGGCCGAATACGAATATTTAAAAAATTGCCGAATATGCCGAATACTGAGCAATTACCGAATATTCTTGAATAGTGCTTAAAAGGGTGAATGAAAAAAGGAGTTTGTTAAAGATAATAGAAGAGGGAAAAGGTTTGACCACGTTATACGACATGACGCTTTGATAAAAAAACATAATAAAAGGAAGGATTGAAGGAAAGCGAGGAAGAGGGAGACCTAGAAGAAGTTACATGAAACAAATAAAAGAGAAAGTAGACGTTGTGTCATACAAGGAAGTCAAGGAGGTGGCTTTAGACAGAGTTAGATGGAGACAGCTACATTCATCAGTTACGCCGACAAAAGTTTGACTCTTAAATTTACGATAATGATGAGCGAATATTCGGCCCATCTCTAGTATGTAGTTACTAGTTAGTACATTTGTGTTGAAGTAGGTCTGCAGGTGCAGTAGCGAGGCTCCCCCGGACAGACGGCTCGTGAGGGAGGCGCTCCAGCAGCACCGAGCAGGCTCTCGGCGCGAGGGACTCCTGCGGGGCCGCGGCCGGGGCAGCGGCCGGCCAACCTACATGTTATAACAGTTTATATATTACGGAGCACAGGATATTTGTCTGGAAGACAAACATTCACCAAATGATAAACATTACAGAAAGTAATAATTTATAAGCATTTTTTAAACATATCAATTGTCATTGTGTGCCAGTGAACTACCAAATCAGCAAGCAAGCATTCTTATTAATGACAAATTAAAGAAATGATATCTCATGATATATTACCAACATAGAATTTGAGGTACACAACATTTTTAGTAGGAGCCTGGTTTAAACCTGGTTATAATTATTTTATTACTCACCTTGAAACCCAATCATAGTGACTTTGGGGCGATGCAGGGTCTCTGGCCCCAGCTCAAGCTCCTCTTTCAGCACATGGTCAGTGAACAGATCCGAGCCGGCTTCGCTGTCCGAGAAATGTGTCTCTTCATTGACATCCTCTCCTTCATAATCCTCTTCCGAACATTCTACTTCCTCTTTAACAACTGTCAAAGAAAGTATCAATTTAGACTCAAAATAGTCACATCACACACACAAACATCATCAGCCCATATCAGTCCACAGCTGGGCATAGGCCTCACCTATTAACTATGCGTATGAACACATTAGGAGCTAATGCTCATAATCACCACACTGGGCAAGCGGATTGGCGATTGCAGTAGTATGTCTATGTACAATTGTACATTATGAAGACACTGCTGCCCAGCATGAATCTTCTATCAACGAAAATCAAATAATCAAATATTCAAAACTGCCATATACATTATATTAATTAGAGTATAGGGTTCTACAAAAAAACGAGTGTATAGATTTCTAAAGGGTCGGAGGCGCCCGTAGGCTACAGTGGCTTAGCACATGATTGGTATGTCAGTATGTGGCCGCGAGATAGATTTTCCATCTTTTACTAACTATATGAATAAAAGAGAGATGGCTAGTCTATCTCGCGGCGACATATTGTCGCACTAATCCCTGTGCTAAGCCGGCTGTCCTCTCCAAACTCACCGTCGACCGAAATTATGTAGCCGTGGTCTTCATTCTCACGTAAAGTGTGTAGCGACATCCTGCCACCGAAGTTGAATTATTGTGAAATTGTTTACGTAGTTTTTTTATGTCTATTTTGTCACAATTATTGTCAATGTACAAACTATAATTCAAACACAATCTTGTATTGTTTATGAATAAAGATATTATGACTATTGTCAAGTTGCCGACAAATAAAGCGTTTCCTCGTAGTCAGAGAGCGTAGAGAGGATAATAGCGCAATAACGGAAACAAATGAGAGAATAAGATTAATAACAGAAGACGGTGAATCGATGAGTTGAAAACGTTGAAGTTGAATTGAAGTGACAAGTGAAGTGACAACAAAATTGGCGTCTGACAGCTTGACAGTGACAGCTGACGGAAGGTAATATGGTGCAGCCATATAATGCATGGCCTTATAATGTTGTAATGTACACAAAAGAATATAATAGTCGAAAGGATTTGATACGCCTTGAACTACACTACTATAATCAGAGTCGCGTTTTATAATGTTACAATGAGGGTTTTTGATACTTTTTCTGCCGCTATGGGGAGGTGAGATGGCAGCACTGAGCCGACCCTTTAACGAACTGTCAAAATAAATACGCGCATTTAATTTTCAACATATTTATTAGGTTTATTTATTCTGAAAACCATTACTTTAGGCATATTGTTACCTAAAATAAATAAATAAAATAGTTCCAAGTCAATTCTCATGAAACTAACAAAGTTATAGTAATTATTTTTAATACCAGTGACTTTGAGCGCCTGTTTTAGAGTTCAATCTTCAGTTCGACGACCATGTATTAGTCGTAATCCATTACAAAATCAATTCTCTTCCAAATAAAATAGAATTTCAATATTTTAGGCCCAGGTGCCTATGAATAGTATGAATCTGACAGCTGTCGAGACCAGGTGCGTACGAAGCGCCGCCCTGGTGGTAGAAAAATTATCGAAAACCCTCATTTTACACAACATAATTACAATTTTGCTGTTTGCCTCTCTTTCTAGCCAATATGTGCGTGCGTTAGAGAGGCAAACAGTGATATTGTAAAATGTAACTTTATAAAACGCGGGAACGCGACCCAGCTCTATAATCCAACGTCATTATTAGCTCAATTCAATTCAACAAGAAAATAATGTTGCTGACCGTGTAATACCGGCATAACGCTATTCGTCTTTACCCTGTGATAAACGATGACATGTTATGTCTATGCCTATTTATGTCAGGTAGGTACTATCTATTGTGCTAATGTGCTTCTGTCATTTGTATTGTGATTTGAGATTGGAGGTTATGCGTACAAAATAAAATAATCGCAATTTAATACTATTTGCATTCTAATTAAATTAAATTCACTGTTGTAATATTCGCGGGCACGGTGATGGGCGTGACGCATTTATGTTGCTGCTGCCTGCGGCGTACCTCCGACAAGGACCTGACGACGCCGTACACGCAACTCGGCATAACGGAGATATATTCCGACATGCTCGAGCAGTGCTTCGACATAAATGTACGCACATGAATTTGTCTGTTACGAATACGCCATTTCACATTTGCGTTGATTTTATTTTCATATTTTTATGTCCAGATGTTGGATGGCTCGGGCTCGCGCGGCATCTGCTGGAAGTGCGTGGGCCGCCTGCGAGACGCGAGCGACTTCAAGCGGCAAGTGCAGCGCTGCCAGGCCAAGCTTCTGCAGGGAGAGAACTGCATTAAAGGTAGCCAAGTCCTTCCAATCAACAAGTTCTAACCAAAAGTGCAATGTTTAATTTTGTGTAGTCATTTTCTTTTCACTCAAGATTATTTCATCAGTATCAACTGATGAAATAATCTTGAGTGAAAAGAAAAGTCACTGCATATTGATAAGATTTTTAGACTAGCAAAAGGCAGTAGCAGACTGACAGTATCTGTAGGTCAACAAATACACATGATCTGGTCCCAGCAGGTGTTGTAAATAAATTCTAAAATGAACAAAAATGAAATATTATGATGATCAAGCCTGATGTAATTATTATTAAGATTTAAACATCAGTCTTGAAA